>JAHXMU010000251.1:3942394-3959303 GCA_019455685.1 Philornis downsi
GCAAAATTTTACACGTCGATTTGGGGTTGAAAGCCATTTGGTGAATGGGCCTTACAAAAGCTCAATGAATATCCGCTGTTGTATCGAAAAATTGTGTTTAGCGATGAGACTCATTTCTTGCTGAATGGATACGTAAACAAGCAAAACTGTCGCATCTGGAGTGATGAACAGCCACATGCCATACCGAAGCATCCCGAAAAATCGACAGTCTGGTTTTCACTGAAACAATGGATACGTTTAGGGATGAATTTGGCGAGCAGCTTATGTCTCGATTTGGCCCTGTGAGTTGGCTTGCAAAACCTCGCGATTTAACGCTTCTTGATTATTTCTTATGGGGTTACGTCAAGTCGTTAGTTTATGTGGACTATTGTGGAATACTATTGAAGCCTTACAGGATAACATAACACGCGTTATTCGTGGAATACAAGCTGAAATGCTCGAAAAAGTGACGAAAAATGTGACCTTCTGAATAGGCATTTTGAGACGGAGCCGCGGACAAAATTTGCATGAAATTATCTTTAAAAATTAAATGGCAAAGACCAGTTTATCGATTCCAATAAAAATTTTTAATATATGATGCAAATTTGAGTGTTTTATTCGATTCTAAAAAAAACTACGATTAAAAAATCACCCTTTACTTCCGAAAACTGTGTCTGGTGGTTAAATCATCTTAATATCAATAAATCAAATCGTTGGTGCTGTCTAAAAAAATTTCTTGCGGTTCTTCTGCTAATGAATTAATGTATTCGCGTATTTGTGTTCCCAGGAGAAACATAAAAAAATTACCTAAGATTGTTATAAACTTTTGCAGGGATGCAAATTATGAATACCACCGAATGATTGCACAGGTTGCTCGTGTTGTTCTTTAGCACACAACCACACACACATGTCTGCACTAGTACACTGGTGGGTAAATGAGTGTATGAATGTATTTAGTTATGTTGTGTGTACACACAAAATCAACTGGAAGTTTGCTCAAGTTAAGTGTGTTTAACTTTTCCACACTGTGGCGTATACGTGTTGCGGTATAATGGCGATGTGTGGATGCATGAATGTTTCCGTTTGAGTGCAAAGCGCAAAGTGTGAGTCTCGGCATGTGTGAAATTCCCATCCACACTTATTTACAATTGGTTTTACATGGCTGGCAGGTAAGTCTTGTTGATTTTAATACATTGTTTACTCTTTACAATTTAATATGAATCAGCACTTCTGAAACTTGTGAATGTGAAATTTAAGTTCCGGCTTCTATACAATGCTATCATACAAGATTGCATTTTATTTAATAAAGAATAGTTTAATTAATACATTTCAGATGAAGACTCTGCAAATGAGTACAATTTGAAGATATGCTATGTGTATATTATTCTACCTATATAGTAAGAATCGAAATGCATATGATCTAAATATTTCCAAAGTTTGAGCATCAGTTTTTCTTAAAAGGCCAGAATATATTGTAAATTGTGAAATATTCCTTTGTGGAAACAATGAGATTGTATTTAAAATGCTTAACATTTTCCATATTGCTTATGACAAAGTAATCCTGATCCTTTGTCCTTTTACCGAAATTGAACAAATTTGTGTTCTAATTTATACACAAAAAAGCATAGATCCAGATTATTAAATACATAATTTTATGTTAATTTAAATATTGTTTCAGAATAGTTATATGGCCAATTTTTTCAAATTTCACCAAATTCCAAAATTGAAAAAATACATTTCGATTACTCTAAAAATTTCCATTTTCTTTCTCAAAACACTAAAACCGCATAAAGGATATATATGGATTAAATCGGCTGAAAAGGCATTTTCTTTCTTACTGAGATCTTAATTCAGTGGATGCTCAAAGTGATCACATCGGCTATTTGTATGATAGGAAATATAATGGATTTTCAACTCAATTGAAAACTAATTGCATTCAATTAAAACCTGAAACAGTCTTACTCCGTAGTTGGTAATTCATAGGTTAAAATGCTATTTAGTTTTAGTTTAATGTTCTTAATTATTCTTTATTTGAGGCCAGTCCAGGTATTTCCAGACTTGTGCTCTTCAATTATTTGAAATCAACTCTCCCCATATATAAAAGGCTGTGCCTTTTATACACAAATTTTGATACAAGTAATTATAGCAATATATACAACTAGATTTAAATCGTACAGTATTAGAAACGAATAATATATAAGTACAAAAGTACAGGACATACATTGAACACAAAAAGTATAAATCAATCTAATGCTAATAAAGAAATTTAAGAAACATATATGTTTGTAAAGTAATTTGTCTCAAAGCTGATATAATGGGCAAAAATTTAATAACCTGAGGAGTTACAGGTAACAAATTTCGAAAACTTGTCTAAATTTTATGGAAGATACCAGAGGACATAGACCATTAAAGCCCACTTACAATTCGCGGCTATGGTATGGCAAAATGTGAGGAAAAGTCAAAACAAATCGCATGACAGACCAATTGAAGGCTGCATGATTTAAAACTATATTTGCACCAATTTGTTCGATGACTTGGTGCCATTTCGAGTTTAATTCTATTATACTTCTTTCACGAAAACCCCGTCTATTGAGGATAATTTTTCACCAGCATAATAATCTGTAATATACAGAAACAGGTGCCAATTACTTGATTCCTAGTCCGATAAAGGTGGATACACAAAAATCTCCTAACCAAGCTTTCGGATCTTCTGAGGAGTCACTGTCGGCGTTTTCCAGATGGAACACATTTCTTCCCCTGTCAACATCAACAGTCACTGTCCGCTTCAGAAATGGTCGACTTTGTTGCGATTCTGCGGCGATTGGCAGACGGAAATTCCGTCGATGAGTTTTGTTGCGTTAACTCATATGGCACCCATATATCGAACTTCTTTTTGTAATCAGCCTTATTCAAATGGTTTCAGACGGATCTTTGGGCAATATTAAGATTCTGATAGTACCTATACGACGTTCGGACTTGACAATTTAAATTTTTCTATTGAGATTATCAACAGCAGAACCTTTGATATCAAAATTACTGGAACGGAAATTGCACACGATTGTCTTTTTACTACACCTTGTATTAAGCTGCAGCAGAAATTTTGTTAAGATTTACGATATTTAGCTCGTCCACCAACCGGCCATACATGTAAGCACCGCCCAGTAGAATGAAAAACTCATAAAACACATTTGATCAAAAGGTATTGATACTTCAGATGATTTCTCTTATGAATTAAAGTTAGTGCCATTTATATGGTAGATACCTGAAGGTATCAGTTCGATTATGGCTGTCACGTTATACAGACGTAATCGTATACTAAAGATAATTAACATAATTTTCCTTTGTACGATTAGTGATTCATCAACTTTACTTGCTCGTATTCATTTTTCATTTAGCAATCAATAAGAGAAATAAACTCATTAAAGCGAGTTTTTTGTTGTTTTTAGAAATGAAAGAACTTAATGCTCCAGACTCAATATTAAAAAACGCCAATAAAAATGACAATAGCAATAATATCTCTAATTGTGAACTGCAAAATTACTTTATGGCCAAACGACTACAAAATAGTTACTACTATAAACTTGATAATAATCGATGCAAGAACAGTATTTAGAGCAATACCAAAGAGGATGACAGTCCAATTACATCAAACAAATCAGCACAAAACAACTGTACAAAAGCAGAGAATAATAAAGGCATTGAAAATAATAAAATCAATAATAGTAAAAAAAGCCGAGCAAATTTTGCTTTTGAACACTTGTGATGTGGAATCAAATGAACCCATTGAATTTCTTAAAATGGATTAAAAATAAGTGAATTTTAAATTAAAGAACTTAAAACAGAAAAATTTTACTATTTACTTCTTCTATCACAGACTACAACAAAGTAAAAGTTGTTTTTCGAAACTACAAAAAAAAAATTATATATTTAACCCAAAACTTATCAAAAGAAAAACTTATTTACAATGAAGTTCGTAAAAGTGAACTGATTCTCAAAAATAAAATATCTTTAAACAACGGTTATGACCTTCCCATATATAGCATACAAGTAAATGTCTCTCATCATTGTGAAATAATTCAAAACTATAAATGGTCTTTTATACTGATGCGTGAGGTGGGAACTATTAAAGAACCCTGAAATATCCCAGTGCATCCAATTTGCAACGAACGTTATGATATTGAGATATGTGAGCTAGGCAAATCACCAGGAAATGAAATAGATAAAATCTTTGCGTTTCTTGTAATAAATATGGTCACCCGGTATCATACAATGGGTGCGAGAAATACATTGAAATATAGGAACAAACAACAAATGTTGAATATCAATTCAAATAGAAATTTGAATATCAAAGTTCTAGCATTTAACATAATAGTACATCATATAATGTAGATATTAGGGTTATTAAATTTACCAATTTCTTGAACAACTTATCAAACCAAATACTAAATCTGAAACAACACCTTCAAATACAAATAACTATAACCAGTAATATACTCGTATTTTCTATGATAGGTGACTGAGTTGTACTCATGCCGGGCGCTGAAAAGAGCCTAGATGTAATTAAAATTATTTTGAATTCCTTAATAAGTTAAAGCAGAAGATGTAAACTAAGAAATCTCATTCAATTCAATGAAACAAAATTTAACTCTAATCGTAAAATATACTTTAAGAGCTATTCATTTATTCACAAAGGCAAAATAGATGTTTAAATAAGGGGCGGCGAACTGTAATTTTAATTAAAAATGGCAAAAACTTGAGTGGATTTACAGTACACCAAGAATATAGTAAATTCATTAATGTTTTTAGAAACAAGCATTATACAAATTTCATTCTTGCGTAATAACATTTTATTCATAATTTCGATATATTACCCCTCAGGTAAAACCAATAACCTTTCTAAAACTGAATAACACAGCCATTTTCTATTGCAAAATCTCCACGACGGTAATCATTACTACATCATTGCATGTGACTTCAACTGCAAGCATTTAGAACTGCAAGTATGGATGATCACAATGCAGTGCAGATTATAATGTTAAAGGATGGAAGCACTAAACTTTTCAAGACCTTTAAGGAAACTCCGGCTTCCCAATTTCGTTGTAAAAAAATTAACTGGAACAAATTTGAAAGTTGCATCGCTTAGTGAATCAGCATTGCAACTATTCCAATGAACAATGAAAACATTACAAATTCTGATATAGACCTTAATTTATTAAAATTAAATGAATTATTGTGCAACTCCATTGAAAATTTAAAAATATAAAAGTAACGATTCATCGACCCTGCAATTAAAATATGACAAAATGAAAAGAGTAAAATTGTGACTATAATCAAAAAGAATAATAGGCTGGAGCACTTTCTGACTTCAATAGAACTTAGTTTACATAAATATAAACTGGAACCTATTGAAAACCCCACTGATAATAACTTTGTCTCTGTCATGTTTAACGGAGTTAAAAAAGAATTCAAAAACTCTTGTAGTTCAAAAAAAAAAAAAAAATTAACAATATGCTCAACAACTCTTATTATCAACGATCATGGAAAATATGGAAAATATTAGTTAAATTTAAATCTGCGTTAACAATATCATGCTAAAACACTGCAAGAAAAACACTTTAGTAAACGATGATCTTTAAATATAAATTTCTACAGTATACGACATTTCTCATTCATAACATGATAAAAAACAAATCTTTTTTCGTTTATGACAGGAACTAAGAAACTTCTAATAAATTCATTATTATCAACGACTTACAATAGAAGGCAGTGGATTCCTCAAATTTATTTAACATATTTATATTTGCCCCGATGGAAAAACTTGACAATTTCGTGGGATTAGCCGATAGTATAATTGCGTCCGAGGCTGATGACAAAATTAAAAAGTCAATAAAAAGTTGTAGGCATACAGAAAAAAAAACAAACTCCCTTGTTTCCCATGAATGAAATATGGGAAAGCCTCTTACGTTAAACGAGTTTACACGCATTCTATTCTTAGACTCAATCAATATTAACGTCAAATTTTAACGTCATGCATTCGATTGGAAAACGGAAATTACCGTTAACAAATGTGAGACTATACTTTTCCGCCCTACTGTAGATAAATGTGACAGCGATGTAAATTTAAAATGAAAAGATTTCGGTCAAAAGCCATCAAGTAATGTAGATATCTGCAATAAATGGACTGTTAGATACTAAGGATTAATCTGGAAACATTTTTAAATTTCGATAAATACGTTATCCTTTTTCCTGGATTATTCTTTTTTCCATATCAACGATGATGCACCGGCTAGACCACATCTTTAACGCTTCCAGTCTCTTTGAATTTCTTTATAATCTTGTCAATTCCTTGCACAGTAAACCGATTATTACAGTACAAAATAAATAACACGTGCAAATAACGAAAACTAGAAATGCCTTTTTTTCTACACAAAACACTATTTTTTTTTAAATTGTAGAGCAAACGTTTTCTATATATCATTCTTTGATACGCCTAATCTTAACATATGCTTGTTAAATTTGGTTTAAGAGCATGTTTGGGCAATATTTGAGAGAATGTACACGTCCATATAGATCTCCAGATAGCCAGTTTACAAAATACGTACCAAAATTATGTAATTTTACTAATGTAAGTAGCATGAAAGTAGTAATCTATGGAAGTAATAGCGCAAGTAGTAACTTCATCATTTATCTCATTAGAAATCATGATTTAAGCTGTTTCGAATCTGAAGAAAATAATTGGCACCATATTATCACCAGTTATTTTCAGCGGTCTAGAATATAAATATTTACCTAATTTTGGGTAGAGTTGTAGAAGAACCAGCACTGAAATTGCATGTGAACTGGTTTACATACACCTTCACCCAATATCCTTTTGGAATGGAATGAAAGGTTTGAAAATTGGAAATTATGGTAGTTAAATTATGTAATTTGTATACAAGATTCCAGAAAAGGCGGTGTTCGGTGAGTACTTCCGTAATTTAATTCATTGAACTGTTATACATTATATAGGTATACTATTACACATTATACTATTATACATTATACTATTATACATTACATACTATTATACATTATATACTATTGTACTTTTATACAAAAAACTCCAGTCCGCAAATTGTTATTTACAGGGTATGAAATATCTAAATGGATGTGGCAATGCAGTCTATTTTCATTCTTAAAACCAAGGTAATTCGTGCGCTTGAATTATGTATAGCCGCTTGAAAGATATAAACACAAGATTATGTGGGTTAAATCGGTCATTTGTATAGGAGTACCGGAAAGGATTGGTTACGTGGTAGAATTTTGCCTTGTTTTTTCATACGGTATATAAATTATGGGTTACAGCGAAAACTTTAATTTTTATACTTTACTTTATACTTTAATTTTTATTATTTTTGTTTTTTTTTTTTTTTTGTTTTTTGAATTCTGGATTTATTACAATCTGTCGTTGGACATTCATTAATATTTACATTGGCCTACATACTACTTATATATTACAATTTTATTTTTATTCGGGAACATTTCCTTGAGTGTCCCTACTGCTATATTCGTCCTGAGTAGCCAGGTCCTGTGTGGTTCTCCTCCTTAGTCTGGTAAATAATGCTGTTTCGTTCATCAGATTAGACGCCAGCTGATTCGGATGTTGTTAAATACGATTCATGTATCTACCGGAGTATTTTTGGACTTCTTCCTTAATGACGGTTGTTTTCAATTCTCTGTGCAATTGTTTGTTCGAGAAGTATCTGGGTGCACTGGTCATGGTTCGCAGTACTTTGGATTGGAAGCGTTGCAATATTTCAAGGTTGGAGTTTGCTGCAGTCCCCCATAACTGGATTCTAGAGGTAATTTTGATTTGTCATTCAAAAGCCAATTTAAGGGTCTTAGTTTGAGCCCCAAGGCCAGTCTTTTTGTAAATATATGCTTTCTCCAAGTCAGTGTTCTGTCCAAATAAATGCCTATATATAATATGTACTTTGCATCATTTGCTTGAGGTATTTCAACATTATTAATAGAAACGGGAGGGAAACATCCTCTCCGAAGTGTAAACGTTACCTGAACCGATTTCGCTTCGTTTGCCTTTATTCTCCATTTCTGCAGCTATTTTGTTATGGTATCGAGATGTTTTTGCAATTTTCTAGGCGCTTGATCCGGGTTGACGTCAGTGGCAAGAACAGCTGTATCGTCTGCAAACTTTCCGACAAGAGTCCCTTCTTTTGTGGGTAGATCCTAAGTGAAAATCAGATATAAGGTAGGACCAATAATGCTGCCCTGAGGTACTCCCGCATGCGATTTAAGCATGTCCGACATGTCTTCGCCGTGTATAACAAAATGTTACGCGACAGTTCGGCATTAAGGTTACCTTCTGTTCGGGTGCCATAATTTTAAGTGACACTTCGGTTTGGCGCCATATTGGTACCATTCGGCACCATATGACAGGTCACTTCGCCATTAATGTCTCCCTCTGTTTGGGTGCCATTAATGCGGTATTATGATGACGCTGACCGGCTAACTAACGCCATTTCTCGGGGCAGGTTCCAACCCGTCTATCATAATACCATGCCACGAACACTAAAATATTCCATATGGAATCAAAATATCTATATAACACGAATACGAAACACATTCACAAATTGGGCACATCTTCTTGAGGAAGGACGTCGATGTTGGCCCTCCACATGCCCACCCTACCATGACTGTGGCGATCCTGATCTATCTTTTCTACAGCCCCACGACCCACTTTTACCAACTTCTCTTACCTTTCCTCGCATCCCTATCCCATTAAGTACAAGCTCAACACTTCATCTTATACAAAATTAATATAACACCTTTTATTACGACACACGTATTTATTTAAATTAAAATTCATATATCACGACGCAAATTAATCCTAACAAGACCTACAAAGTTGTAACAGCGGACCTCTTTTGAGTCCAAAATAAAAAAAAATCGTTCTTCTTTCGAATCTATCCTACCCGAATGAGCCCCCTATGGCAAAATTTGATCCTTACAGACCACTGTGTCTGTGTTACGTATAGTTAGACACCAAAAAAAAAACTTTGTAGGTCTCTAACAATGCTGGCAAGAAAAAAACAAAATTACATACGTTCACAAAAAAAAAAAAAAAGCGGGTTACACATAACGTAAAGATACTAACTTAAAAATATCTATTGTCTACGGTGAGTGTTATTTATTTTCTTCTCGGTTAGGTGTTATGTTCTTTTATGTCATTCAATTTTTTTCTTTTTTTTTTTACGTTATTAGCAAGTTTTGATTATTTGTTCTCAGTATTTTGAATAACTTAGGTCAAGGGGTTTTTTATGGCCTTTTTCCTATTGCCGTTTCTCTTTTTTCTTTTTCATCTGTATGGTTCAACAGTAACTTTTCAGCGGCTGACAGTAATGTCTCCCTGATTTTCTAGGCTCTACGCCGTTATAGCGTTTGCAATAATAATGCAACTACCACTTAGCCTACACCATAAAATGTGGTGTGATGCGGGTTCTTGACCACGGTGTGGATCCTGTCCACTATCCTGACCGTTTCCGGCTCACACCTAGTCGATACCGTCGGTCAATAGTTCGGGCTTATCGACTCTTGGACTGATTTCTTTTGACAGATGAAACTGCTGCTGATCGTCAATCCAGATCTGCCGATTTCAATTCTTTTAAATCCCGGCACTGACTTAAAATAGTTACATCCTACCTTATTTTTTTAATGAAACCCTCCTTCTACAGCCTCTGTCTTCCAATCTCCACCCAGTTTTTTCTCTCTACTGCTGCTTTATCGTTTGAGCTGCTGTTCTTCAGCGTTCACTCTTTCTTTTTGATACCGACGCACTCTGCCAATCTTAAATTTAAGACTTTTTTTATTATTTTCTTCACTAGACCGTACTACACTGCCTTACTTTGTGCTATCTTCTTGCGCCAACTTGATATTCTACCCGCATCACACTAGGTTCAAATTACAACTGTGGCACGTTTCTAGCTATTGCTCTCTTTTATAACCTAGACTTTCCAGACCTGGCCATTTTTAAATTCTTCAGACATCTTTAATTTCTTTTGTTTTTCCTTTTCTTCAATATTTAGTACTTACTCAGCACATTTTACATTTCATCTGCCTAGTGGAACTTCTCTCTTACTTATTGGAAATGAATAACCGTTGGCCCCGTTAAAATCTACATTTTGAGAAAATTTCCCCTGGCCAACACTAAATTTATGAATGGCCCCGTTTTGTCGACCTTATTTGCTCCCAACAACAACAACTCTGTGCAACCATTTTATCGACGTGATCTACAACTGCCAATTTTCATTTGTAAAAAAATGATCATGTTGGAGGGAGGACATACCATAAAACATACATACGGTAGGTACGATTTTATTTTATTTTAATAATGTTCATCCCTTGTTGTTCTCTTTCCAGATTCTATGGAACGTTTACATGGGCTGACTGCACCTCCTACTTGTTAGTCACCCAATGTGACAGCATCTGCAGCTGGAAAGCGCCGTATGTGGACGGTAACGTTGGACTGGCTGACTCCACTATGGAGCTCCCCACCCATGAACTTCAGTGGACGGGGATCCTGGGAAACCTCTGCCATGTGTGTTCAGTTTCTGTGGTATCAAATCCACACTGCACTGATGCCCAACGACAGCTGTCTTTACGGTGAGCGGTTATGTCGGTCTAACGTGAATGCTAGCGCATCCTGACCCGCAACAAAAAAAGGTTCGTTCAGATAAATAAGATGTTAGAAAAATGAAAAAATTCGTGGGTATCATTTACTTCAATTTGAATAATAAACTTTCGTGCCATACCTTATAAAAAGCTTGTGAAATATCCAGAAATGTCGCATTGCAATACTTTTTCGTGTCGAAAGATTTATTTATCAGTTCAACTAATCTATGAACCTGTTCAATCGCACCATGTCCCTGTCTAAAACCAAATTGGTGATCAGGTATTAGTTTTTTGGACTCTATTATGGGGTTTAATCTTCGAAGAAATAAAATTTCAAGGACTTTTGATGGTATAGGTAGGAGGCTTATGTTCCTGTAAGAAGAGGTTTCTTTAGGTGATTTTCCTGGTTTTCGTATCATTTTCACCTGAGATATTTTCCATTGTGGCGGAATGTACAACTTTAAAATGATTGCATTGTGTATTCTTGTTAGAAGCTGTAAGCCTTCCTGAGGCAATTCTTTTAAGACTTTACCAGCGATCAAGTCGTAACCCGGGGCTTTTCGGTCTTTTAAATCAGCAATTATATTTTTAACTTCGCAGGTGGTAATTTGTGCAATAGGCAAGTCCATCTGGTAATCTTCATTTAGAAAGTTGTGCAGCTCATTTAAAAAAGTGTCATTACCATGTTGTTCATTAGGTACGAACACTTTCTCCAAATGTTTTGCGAAAGTTTCAGCTTTTTCAGAATTACTTTTAGCCCATGTATTCTGTATGGTTCGAATAGGATCGAGTTTTATGGACTTGTTCGTACGCTTTATTACTTTGTATATAGAGTAGTGGGTAGCTGCAGTTGCATCTAAATTTTCCAGATCTCTATCAGTTTTTCTACCATCCCCTACATTTAAGATCTCTTTGAGTTCTTTTGTTAACTTATTTAGAACCGCTTTATCGGGCGGATATCTAGTTCTCTGCCACTTTTTTCTTGCCTTTCTCTTTTCAGCCACTTTTTCTCTTATACTCAATGGAACTTTGTTCCGTTCGGGTATATTTTTTTCATTCAAAGGGGTAGAATTCCAAGCTGCTTGTTGGATAATATTATTAAACTGCTCAACTCCATTTATTATATCGTTATCTAAGTTTAAAGCAATGTGTATGTTTATATTAGCTTTTACCAAATGTCGAAAGAGATTCCAGTCAGTTCGTTTATTATGGAGTACACAACTTTTTGATGCAGGCAATATTTTTCTGCCCAGAGTTACCTTTACTGGGGTTTGGTCAGACTACAAGTCATAAATGGATTCACATTGCACTGTCTCTTTCTTATTACCTCTTATCACGCAAAAATCTAGTAAATCGGGGATTTTCTGCAGTTTGTTGGCCAATAAGTCGGTTGTGCACTTGATACCGTGTATAGGTTCATTTATTCAACTGCATATTGAAGTTGACGACCTTTTGTTGTTGTTAGCCTAGAGCCCCAGATGGTGTTTTTGGTATTGTAGTCGCCAACTGCGACAAAGGTATTACCAAGTGTTTGGAAGAACTCCTTGTACATTTTACAACTTATTTTGTGTTTGGGGGGACTATATATAGCGGAAATACTTATTAGGCCAGACCAATTTTCAACCACTATTGCTGTGGCTTGTATTTCTGCCCTTGCATATGGGTTTGTCAAATGATGTTTTATGTTGTTTCTTATAAGTATTCCAGAGCCTCCATGTGCTGTACCATCTGGATGTATTGTGTGATATAATTTGTAGCTCGGTATAGAAAAATAATCCTTACGGGTAAAATGAGTTTCAGAGGCAAGCAGAATGTCGATATTATGCATACATATCTACAAATGTTTTGACTTCCAGGTTGTGTTTAGCTAACCCGTTTGCATTCCCCAAGACTATTATCAATCGATCGAATTTATGGCATTTTAGACATTTAGAGTTATTAGCATTGTGGTCATTGCAGTCATTTGCTGCATCATCTGCTTCATTACCGCCATTATTTCGCGGAATTCATCAGTGAGTGTAGTGATCAATATGCTCTCTGTTGGATTTGTATCAGGTTCTCTTATATTATTTCTTGGATTGTTTCCGTTTCTAGCAGTTTCTCCATATGTGAATCCAGGGCGCCTTTCGGCGGCCTTGCCTTGTAGAGGTGCCGGGTAATTTGCACCTAAGGCGGGAAAAGTGTCCGGTAAGGGGGTGCCAGGTTGCTTTTCAGCAATAAGAGGGGCAGACTCTACGGGACCCGACGAGGGGTGTTTGTCAGGCTGCTTTCCAGCTTTACGAAGGCCTGGTAAAACGGGGAAATAACCAGGAGGTTGCCTAAAGATAACATTTTTATCAGAAACAACGCGAGATGTTGTTTTCTGCTGGGCAGAATTATCCGCTCTTCTGGCCGAAGGGGTTTTATTGGGGTTAATGATCTTTTGATAGACCTGGCAACCTTTGTAGTTTGCGGGGTGATTTCCCTCACACAAAACACATTTTACATGTATATCTGCATTTGGAGCTTTTCGAGAACAATTTATTGATAGATGCTCTCCAGCGCATTTAATGACTTGGGTTTTCTATGGCACCCAGCCTTAGTATGTCCGTAGTGTTGACAATTAGAACATTGTACAATTTCCCTCGTTGGTCGAGGGGGTTCAAAAGACATAGTTTAATAAACCCTGAACGTGTACATGTTTTTACTAAATTTCCTATTGTTGGAGAAAAAAATATGAATGTAAGACTTAAGTCATTTGTCATTTGCGCGAAATTCATATCTAATCGCTTGATTTATTCCAATTTTACTAAGCATAATGAAATGATATACTAGGTACAGATTATGGGTTCCTAATATCTACAGTTTAGGAGTTACATTGGAAAAAGAGAAATTCGGAAAATAGGCCAATTTGGGCTGAAATGGGCTGGACTCAATTAAAATCTCCGGCTAAGATTCGGCAAATTATTAGAGTGCGCCAAGTTATAAGAAATCTCATAAAATTTTTCGGCAGTTATTGTTTATCAGCAAGCTATCTGTGTCAAATAATATATATTTCCAATTATAAAAAGAAAGTATAAAAAGTAAATCTTGTCGATATAACCAATTTGTATGGAAGGTACTAGAATGGTCAGTTTCAACACGTCTACTTACAGTTTTAAGTTGAAGTTAAGGAAGAAATTGCAACACATATAGACATTTTAAAAGCCATGATAAACAATATTTAAGGGGTTTAGATTATTTGTGCAGCAAACACCATAAAATGTTTTAATCGATACAGAATGCTAATGGTTGCCCAATCATAGATTTTTGTAAATTTGTTGTTTTATTTTGCACAGGACATTACACCAATTTTTAATCCCAAACCACAACTTAGAAAAATATTACTTCTGGACAAAAAATTTGGATAGAGTTGGTATAGATTTACTTAAGTTTTCGTATCCACCAACCAGCCACCTAGCCAGAAGACAACTATACGGTTATGACTCAATCTACTTAGAAACTCTGGAACGAATTTTGTCTCGCGACATCTACGTTCTGCTCCGTCTTCATTTTGCATTGCAGGTATTTTATAAAGTGGCATATAACCCATCCCTATGTTTGAGGATAAAAAGGAGTCAAAACTTGAACAAATACTTAAATTGGGAATAGCAAAAAATAATCATCTGTGAACCCTAAAGTCCATTTGTTTTTGATCGTCTTTAAAACCGTTGTCTAACTATGAGTGACCGACCCTCCTTTTAGACACATCTCTGACGAAAGTACAATAGATAATGAATCTCTTGCGGCACGAGGTTTTGCTTGAAATTAATTCAAATTCATAAATGGATTAAGTTCGAAATTAAGCATATGCTGCTAGGTGACTAAAACTTACCCAAAAGGTGCTGAAACTGTCTCTATAAAACAAAGATTATTTACGATTTGTTTACAAATATTACCACGTTCTCGTTTACTAAAAGCAATAAGCGGTGCAAATAAGTGGAGAAATTATATATTTTTTTAAAAGTTCATCCTAAATATGGGCGATTTGATATATTAGATATGAAAAGAGGGAGTTTCTCAAATGATCGCTTATTTGTTTGTTCATTTTATTAAGTTTCTCCATATTATTAAGAAGCGATTTTTTTCTGCAGATGATTTGGATGTGTCGTGGCAAAATGTTTAAAGTAGGTGGGCGTATCAAAACCGTATCTTCTTATACAGAATATTTTAAATATCATAGAAATGCCTGTTATTTTAAATGTGTGCTTAGGCCCTGTATGGGGCAGTTTTTCCTACCGATTTCAAACACATTGTGCCATCTGTACTTCATAGAGTAGAAGACGTCGTGCCGAGCAGTCATCACTTATTATAAACGTTTTCTTTTCTTCTCAAATGGGTTTGCATTTGGCATTTTACACGCTAGCAATTAGGTTAGGCGCCTGGAAATTTTATGATTTGTAATGATTCTTTTAAGTATATACGCAATGATGTTATACATTGTCTTTGACTAATGAATAAATTGCAAAATTGTTGAAAAAATTATAAAAAATTGCTACATACCCGAAGGCGAGTTCAGTTTTTGTATGATCAAATTGTTTCCTACTGATTCAATTTCGAACTTAGTTTGTTATAAGGCATGTTTCCACAAATATCGGCCTATTAGATAAATCAGTGTGACCCCTACGGAACTTTCTGGACTAGCGGCTCCCACCTTGGCAGCAGCTCCCGTAGTTCGAGTGGCAGTGGCGGCTATACTTCTGCCGGTAGCTACGACGAGCTGTTTGTAAACATTTTGTTGCCTGTAAAAAATCTCGAACATCCAAGGAGGTTGTTACCAAAACGGTACAGATAAGTCCCACCTTGAAAGTGCGAGTCCATGAAGTCAAGGTGATCAGCGGTTGGATTGCTATTATCCGCACCTTCTCAGTCGCTGAGCGAGCGAAGGTCGTAGAGAAAAGGAACTTCGATGAACTTGATGCTATCTTGAACGAGAAGTTGTTGTCCAGCATGTAGATTAAAACTTTTGTTGAGCACCCATGGAATGCGAACAGGAGTAGCGCCGTTAGTGTCTGGTGGAAAGTTGTGGACATGCCATTACAGCTCTCGTCGCGACTGACCGGTACTATATTAAGCAGTTTTCTTACCGACATCATCCATTCGAGAAGGTGCCTTCGGTCAATATATGTACAGAACCTTTACGTATTTCTTGGGGGCATATAAGGACATATGCAAACATAGGTCTTACTGGGGTCTCAGTCTACTTCCGATGTTTGGAATAGTAATGGAGAGGATAATGGCGCACTGACTTCAGGAGTTTGTTTTCAGTGGAATTTGTCAACGGATGTGGTGTCTGTTTAGATTTGAAGGATGTCTATGATTATCTGTGCGATTATCCAGTGTGTTTGTGCGATTAAGTGAAATTGGCTGTCGGTGATTGACAACGATTCGTGGTAGTCCGAAAAATTCCATATGTTGCCCATTTATACGAAACCTCATATTGGATGCATTATTGCGGCAGCTATGGGCGGAATGCAAGGTTTGTGCATAAGCAAATGACGTGTTTATCATGGTTGAAGGTTATTCACATTCTGAAGTGGAACAGCTGGCTACGAGCTTATTTAACGGGGTCCTCGTTTGGGGCAGGAGCGTTGGAGTTGGTGTGGTGATGGATGAGACCGAGATGATGCTTAATGGTAGATTATTTGCGGGTCAGCCTTTAGTTGTCACGGGAGGTGGGGTTTCTTTTAGATCCTTTTTTTCTGTAAAGATTATGGGAGTTATCATGGGAGAGGGGATAAATTTCCCTCCGCATTTGAATTGGGTGAAGGCCTGACTTGATTGGACAGGTTTGCAGAGCGCTAGAGGCCGACTTGAGTCGAAGCGGGCGAGCTGTCTGTATAATCTATGGTGGACTTTTGTGGCATGCGCTATTTGTATAGTTTCGGCGTGGAGGCTGTTTATGGCCGTAGGATGGCGTTGTAAAGCTAGCAAGTTTTGTCACTCTGTGTCTAAGGATGCCTTGCAGGTACTGGGGGTGCTACCTCTTGATCTTGAGGGAACACGATTTGGTGTCATTTTTACAATCTGCAGGGCATGTGTTACATGGTGTAACAATCGGAGGCGTTATTTAGTGTAAGACGCTCCTTATGGACTGTGTCACATCTATGTCGCAAGCTAGATATGATTGCAGGGCTAACGCTTGTAATATGGTTGCCATTCACCCTCGTCGAGAGGAAGGGGAAATTTGTTTTATTTATATATATATATATATATATATATATATATATATATATATATATAT
>JAHXMU010000251.1:3959313-3975139 GCA_019455685.1 Philornis downsi
TATATATATATATATATATATATATATATATATATATATATATATATGTGTTGCATTGCAACACAGCGCTAAAAACCCAAAGAGTAGCAGAGGTTATAATATAGACAACACGTTGGCCAATGGGGATTATGTACCATACTGACGTAATCAATTCCATATTTTCTGGATGGAAGAAAGGAACGACAGTTACGGTATAATTCTTTCGTAAAACCTATCGGACTCTGTGTCTTAGATATACGGCCTCAAATTTAACATTTTTTTGAGGGTACTGTGTCCTTATATCTACAGCCACTTTTTTATTCTTGAAACATAAAACAAAAGCGTTGCCAAATTGTTGGAGTCGCTGATATGATGGGTTTTGGTGAGCGATAGCCTCGCATTCCTTTTCAGATTGTCCTTTTCAGGTTTGTTTTGTTTAAAATATTGCTTAAAATATTTTTGAATTGTTAATTGTGCGTCTCATTTAATTTGTTAGTTAAGTCGTATTTCGTTTTGCTTGCAAATTGGCAACGTCCAGGTGCCGATCTCGTTATATCCAAGAGGCCCCCATTTTTCATGTTTCGTGCCTCGAAACTTCGTCCAAGCCCACTCAACTGGTATTCACTTTCATCTCAAAGACAAATTAAACAGTGCTCGGCCTGTTGGTTTATACCAGTAATATCGCCAATTCCGTTGTAGATGGCATTAGCATGAGGTTGTGTTTTAACAGAATGTGATTTCTGATTTAAATAATTTAATTTCTTGACAATACATAGAGTTGGCATTGCGTAATTTGTTATAACAAAAGTTGTTTGTTTTTTTTTTTTTTGAGAAAAATTGTACTTCAAATTAAACGACAGCCTGATGCATTAATTAAACTTATTTGGAGCGAGGTAGTTCGAAATTGATTTTTCTCTTATTCAGTACCATAATTCGTTCTTATTTTTATAACAGATAGATAAAATGTTTGGTTTTTGTATATTCGGCCGTTCAATTAACGAATATACTAGTAGATAAATGTGTGTTAGACAATATTTAAATATTAAAATTCATGTAATGTATTCAAAATCTCATATAATAATTGTAATTAAGTACAACCGTGTAATTTGGCAGGTATGACAGATTCTTGATACCGTCCACAAACTCAGGAATTTTAAGGAAAATGTCTCATGAGTTATTCGAAGTATGAATTCGATCCAGTCACAATATGTCATGGTAAGAAATTGGTGGTGTCACGCCTTTAAAAAAATATGTTGCTGCCAGATATGACGAACTGTAAACGGCATTAAGATGAGATTTCTCACATTTGCTATTTGAATAGAAAAAATACAACATAATGAAAGGAACACGGCATCGCCCCTCCCATATATTAATATTCAGTAATCTTTTCTATGAACTTTAAGGTTTACAAATATTATAGTTGTTCCGTGTGCTACTGGAATACAATGTTTTAAGGGTAATGGTCTGGAAGGAATGTTCAAAGGAAAGTTTAAGTCATAGTGGTAAGGATTGGTATTATGCCGATTGTTACGAAATTTTTGAAATTGATGTAGGAATTGGAAAGAGGCGAACCCAAAAACGAAATAGTAAGTAATTTGCATTTAGAGTAAGAAGTAATCTTTATACAGAATTATATTCGCACTGTTTTTTTCAATTGAAATCGAGGTTTTCCATTTAATATTGAGAAAAAAATATTAAAACAAAGTGAACTGAAAATGAGAATTTTTATTTCAATTTGATAAAATTTCAATTGACATTAAGATTCTTTTATTTAAATAAATGAATTGGTAAATTTCCTATTTAGAAATGTGAAAAATTAATTTGGTAATGAGATCGTATCTTTGATTTTCAAAAATAAGCAATTGCAATTCAGATGTTTGTTTAATAGTAATCGTAATACGGCATACAAGCAGGCTTTAGAGTTTTTCGATTTTTTTTTTTTTTTTTGTACGTATGGAGGTTTATTTGTTAGAAATGCAGCTTCCATGTTATAAAATTGTAAAAGTTGTGGCGTTCAAAACACGCAGGAAAATCAAGTGTAAGGTTTCAAAAATAAATTTAAAAATAACCTAAAAGGTACACATAAATTTCAAAAAAAAACTTTGATTTCATTATAATGTTTGGGCATTGCCATTATGCATGACATGCAACGTCATTTAAATGACTGCCTCTGCATTGGTTGCAGCAGTGGATCGTTTTGAGGGTTCTCTAGCGTCATTTTAATTTTCTTTTTTTTTAAGTCATTTTTCATTGTTAGCCACTTTTTTGAGATGCAGTGGGTTTTCCGCACTTACTTCTGAATCCTTCGAGCTCCATATGGGACAATTTTGCTTGTTGAGGTAACCACCGAGTGGGAAATAAGCCAGATCGCTGAAGAAAATGTTGTTCGATTAAAAGCCCATGTTCGAACCACCACTTTTGTAGTAAGTTTTAACCATATTTTTGCTTTCTTCGGTTGTTATGTGATCCATGTTTGTAAGTGATAAACCTTTTACTAAATAAATGACATGAATAGATGACAGGTATTTAACAGCTGACAGCGTTGCCAGACCGGTGGATAACGCGTTACTATTACATACTTCAAAAAATACAACGCTGGGAGTGTATACTAATAACATATATAAGAAAGCATATTTGGTATAGATAGGGTACAACTTTCACAGAATTTTTGGTGCACAATAATTTTTTCGTAAACTGAACGATGTTTAGAAGAAAATAATTAACTGCTTATTGTAGTCGTGAATAATGGCTTTCACCGTTAACTTTGTATGAAAATACAGCATATTTTCTTACACGGCATCTTTAATATTGTTATAATACTAGAAGCATAAATGTTGCATTAACTAATTTTCTTTTTTTACAGAAGTGCATTCCATTTACGTCTTTGAACAACTGATCGACATTCCGTTAGACGGCGTCGGATGGCGTTCACTCCGCCAAAAATGTAACAGCCTGAGTTCGAAGATAATTCAACCGACAATTTATTGGCGTGCGAGTTAGCGACACTCGTGCACATACTATTAGAAAAATAAGTATATGATAAGGATAAGTACCTAAACAGAGAAACATAGATTAAGCAAATGAATAATAGCTAGAACAATAACAAATAGAAACCCATAAAATCCTAGATTAAAAATTTATGTAAACAGAAAACAAGACAAACATGATCTAAAATATTGTAAACAATAAACAACCAAAAACATTCAGTTAGTGCTAATCCATAACAATAAACAAAGAAATATTATCCTAAACTACATTACTAATAAGACACAAACAGATTATTAAGACAAACAACTATGCTAAGATAAGAATGCGTAAACATCCAGATTAAGGATCAATTTGTAAATGTGTTTTTGAAAATATGTTTATCATTAAAACACGAACAGGTTTACTTCAAATATGTTTGTCTAAGAAAATAGTTTAGGATGAAAATTTGCTTGTTTACTTTAAATTTGTTTGTCTAAGAAAAAAGATGAAGAAAAATTTAGTATTTAAGTACAGAAAAATAAAATTTGAGGGGGCAGTCAAGAATAAACAGTGTAAGAGCACGTAGTGTTGAAGATTTATTCTGTGAGCTCAAATTGAAAAATATTACATTATCAATTATTCAATTGATGTATTATGTCAAAAAACGTACAAGCATTTTGTTTGAGTCTGGGTTATTCAAAAATTAAAAACAAATTCAAAAAGAAAAATGGATGAATGAGTCTCCCGAATATGCCAATATTTGTAGGTGTACTTATGAGAAATATTTGTGGAGATATTTATTAAAATATGTCATTTTTACTTTTTTTTCTAATTTGTAAGCAAATTCTGCTGACGGTATTCAATTTGCATAATATTCTGCCACCATTCCGTACGGATGAATTGATTTCAAACGGAATGCGCATGCGAAAAATCTGACACTTGCTCGTAATATAGAGTAGTTTTGATATAAAGAGTCGAGACATTTCTCGTTGCTCAAAAATGGAATTAATGTTCTGGTAATATTTGGTGACGAATTTTTGACGTTTATTGCATTATATTATTATTCACACTCACTTATACTGAATATAGTGTAATTTAATGAAAGATACGAATCTTGGAATATGTAAGTTAAATTAGGTAACCTGCATTGGAGGTACCAGGTGTGGTCTTTTCGTCTGTTGTTTTTAACCAAATTTATGACAAATTTGATAAAAAAAAACCTGTCAGTGTTAGCCGATAATATTTCACCCGTTTTAAAGCCTTCAATTTTTATGTTGTCTTGTGAATTTACATCAAATGCAGCTGCAGTTCGAGCCAAATATTTATTCCTTCATCCGAAATAATGACGGTATCAAATAAAATATTTCATGAGCCAATGGTAAAGCCGTTGTCTATCACTGCAAGCCACAGCCGTTGGTCAAAAACATTCGGTCAGCCGTCACATGTAGTTTTGTTTCGGCTTCAAACTCTGGATAATCTAGTTTGAAAGTTCCTGAACTTGGTGTATAATTATATACGAACGATATATGAACACACATCGGTAATATATTGGACGTAAACTTTTTTGGTGCCTTAAAAAACTCTAATTGAAAATATTACAAATAGAGTAAAATAGAAACTTTTCTCTGACTGCAGCGTGATATAAAAGCTATCATAAAATGTTAATTAAAAAAGTTGCAAATACTTGCAAATACTTTAGGCATCATATCATCATACCAAAACGCAGTATTCTCGGGGTTTGTTTCTTTGCACATATTTTCTGTTGTCGCTTTCAAACAATGCTCTTCGATGCCGGTACTCAGTTCATGTCATAGAAGAGTAAAATGCTCAGGATGCTGCGTCATAAAATAAGATATCATGAATCGGGGTTGAAAGACTGCAATACGAAGTTGAGATTATGCGGTTAATTCTTATGTCACATTATTTCTTTGTATGTAGACATAGTTGGCCTAATGGATCTTCAAGTTAAGATAACAAAAACAACAACTGCCTGTGTAAGAGCCAGTAAAATGTAATTGTGTATCATTAAAAATGGTAAATTCGCCGAACTCTTGTTTGCCATAAAACAGTCAAGGCAATCGAAAGTGGTTTGAAGATAAAACCATAAAGAAACCCAAATACGGAAGCTACATCACTGTTCCGTTTTTCATGTCCTGCCAGAAAGCTATTTCCGGTGCCACTTACCCTGCCAATATTTGAGCGTCGCCTAAATACATTAATGCAACAACTTGGAAATCAGTGAAGCATGCAAGTGAAACAAATAGAGGTGAAAGTATGCATCGAGAATCGACCAACAACTGCTTATGCGTGAAGGAAACCAAATAATAATGATGGTGCAGAATTAATTTCATTTCAGGTCAAGCTATGAAAATTTTTTTTTTTTTTGCTTCTACTTACTTTGGGACATAAACAGGGATTGTGTCTGCTATAAACCTGTTTTTTTATATCACAGATCCATCACTATACGACAACACATAGTTATCATACTTATCATTGTATACATTTAATATTAAAAACATATCCAAGCAATAAATCATTTTTGTTAGCTCCTTTCGAAATATGATTGTGGGTTGAAGTCAACAATGTCATTCTTTTGTGCCAATTGGTTACCGAACAAATTTGAAGATGGCCGTAGGTGGGGGTTTGTACATTTATTTTGCAGATATATGTGTCAATTCAGAGGGACTTTACAAATGTTTGACTTGATATAAAAACATTATTATTGTTTGCCAGAAAAATCAGGCAAAAAGTATGAACATAATAAACAACAAAATGTCACAATTTTCCAAAGATAAAGGAAGTGAAAGAAGTGAAAAATGAGTGGGGGTCACATTTTATGAATTATTTAGCCACAAAGATGGGTCATATGTTGTATCATATATAGAATACCATACGATACAAGTTATAAAATTGGTATTGAATGCAAGTTTAGGTATCCTTATGTATGCATTTTTATTTAAAATTGATAATGAATAATGTAATGATAATGTTACTTTTTGATAATATCGCTGCTGAACTTACGATTTTATTTATGTGGGTTTTTTTCAACTTTCCAGAAGAGCTAAACAAAATGTTTTGTTTGCAAAAGGAGTTACGCTTATTTCCTTTTTATAACTTTTTAACCACAAACGATATCACCAAAAGTCGACAAGTACATTTACTTTACCCCGGCATCCTTTTGCGTTGGTGTTAATGTGAGGAATACTTGAAACAAATAAAAAAGCAAAATTAAAACCTTCCAAAGTCTTCGCTTACAAGTTGTGGATGGACTACCGTTTTTTCCAAAATCGGATAAGTTGTATGTGCTGTACCCTAAAGTGCGTATCAGTGCAGATTATTTACATTTCCAGAACTAAATTTACTAAAAGACGGATGTTTGGTGAATTATACTGAGTTTAGTAAAATTGAATGCAATATAAAATTTAGAAATATAGGGGTGAAATTAGATTGTTTATATGGGAGTTACCGGAGACCTAGCTAACCGGCCAATTTTATCAAATTTTAACAAAACATTAAAAGCCAATAGAAATGGCAAACCAGTTCACCAAAAATAGAACCTGCATCTAATTTGATGGATGATACATTTCAATTTTGTAAAAATATCAGGGTTAGACAGTTGACTTGTGTGAGAGCTACAAGAAAGGACGATATTATCCGGCCAATTTTTTCCTCATTTTACCAATTATTATAAAAACAATTCCTTGCATCTCATGAATGAGACATAGAAAAGCTTCTAACTGGTGTTGGTGTTCATGCGTGTTGGGCATTTTATTTTTAGACTAACTCACTCACTCACTCGATTCCGAACGTCACAGTTTGAGAAGCATTTACAATACTCTTCGATTACTCGATTGTTTGAAGTGTTCATCAGACACATCAGGTGACCACCGCTCAAATGATGATAGGTGGCTGTATGCGGGATTGAAGCCAGGTTCAAGTGAACGATAGCCGCGTGTATCATCACGCCTGTACTAATCGTACCAAGTATTATAATACAATAAAATTGCTAAAAAAGTAAGTCACTGCAATCTACGAATTAAGAATTGGAAGGAAAAAATTAAATTTTGATAAGTAGGTCAATGTGTATGGATTGTGCAAGAAGAAGTTAAATCAGGAGCTGACAAAAGAAATGTATTTAATCGGCCATTTTTTTCAAATTCTGTCAATCAATGTGTAACAATATAAGGTACAGCATATTTGGGCGTGGTAAGTTTTAAGAAGTTTCACAGTTATCGTGTCTCTTAGTCAGTCAGCCAAACGGACGTATGAACATTACCCAATCACTTGAAAAGTTATGAAGCACATTTGTTCAAAGGATTATACATTGTGAACTATATATTAAAGTAAAACTTCACGTTTCTTTTAAATAGGACGATGGTGGAGGAGAATTGCCAGTAACGAATAATAATGCTGCACACGGAGCATGGAGACCGTTCAAATTCAATTATTTTTAAAAGTTATTAACGTAGCAGCCTTCATTACCCACTCTATATTTTTCAGTATTATAAATTAATTGATTATTTGATATATTGATATTTAAATTTTGATGGATATATTGATATTTAGATATAAAAAAGTTATATACTCTACATATGTTGTTAAGTACGTTCTTACGAAAAATTAATATTTTTCCGGCCTACCAAATCAGTAGAGAAATTTCGGCTAGATGAACTCATATACCTTCTCCCAATATCATTTTGCAGTGGTGCAGAAGTGTGCAGGGTACCAGAAGGGCCATCGCGAAAAGATCGAGGGTATTCTGTGTATTAGATTGGGAGTGATCAGTCGAGTGGACAAAAATATAGATATATTAGAAATTATAGGAGAAAAATTAACATTTTTTAAATCTACCAGTTTATGTGTGGCTGCCATCAGCTGTGTGGTCCGATTTTTCTCAAGTCTTACACGGCAACACAAAGAATACAATTTCATTGAGGAATAAGTGAAGAAAGATTGAATTTCAAAACATTTGTTAATTTATATGGGAGATACAAAATGGTACTAAGCTCTTGACGAATGTTGCTCAGCTTTAATCGAATTCTGTTCAATTTCATTAATGGAAAATAAGAAAGGGAAAGTGACGAATCCGCAAATTTTTTTATGGTAGAAGGGAGTTTGTTCATATGACCCATTTGCCATTCCCGGCAAAATATTTGGTTATAGGCAGTTACAAGAAGTTTGGTGTCTGCCATTAAGTCAGCCCGACGACCATATATGCGAACATAGTTCAATCGACTTCATGAAACACATTTGGTCAAGAAAATCTAGACATATTGAACGCTTTCTTCTGCATGTTACATATAATTCCATACCAATTGATATTTTCAGTTCAATCCTTTCCTTTCCATTTTGAAGAACAATATAGGAAATGGAATCTCTAATGTTAATTTTATTGCTTTGAAGCCTAAAATAAAATTTAGCGAAAGGATACAGGGTTCTGTAAAAACTTTTCAGAAGATCAGTGCAACAGTTACATGTCCTTTGCACATTGAAGCATATCTGTATTTTTAATTTTAAAGTATGAAATTCGTACAATCGCATTACATTTTATTGCTAAATGTGTACCAGTAGAAGAGCTTTTTTAATAGGTTTTCAAAGGGTATTTATTACTTTACTGCTACTGCTATTTTGGGATTGCGTTGTTTCGATGCTGAACAATCATTCGAAACTGGAAGCTTTCCTATCTCGCCACAATTACAGCAAATTTCGTGTATCTGCGGCCAAAGAATTGTTCCACACTCTTGGTTCCTAAACTTTTGGTAGGATTTTCGAGCTTCTCTGTCTCTATATCTCGGGGTATGGAATTTAGCGAGGTCCAGAAGTCTTTATGCTCAGTTGCGTAAGTTTATAGCTCTACTCAATATAGTGAAATCGGATGGTGATCCGATTTCATATTGCAAGGAATCTGGTTCAACTTGTTGCCATGTTGTGCGCCATAGTAGAAAACACCAGTCTGAATCCGTTTTTAGAGGTGTTGCTGTGTATATTAAATTTTCCGACTTCTAGGTAGTCGTAGGATATATTATTGGTCTCCCAGTCGTTTTCATCCGTCTGGGGGTGTGCGCGAATCAGCATTGCATTGATGTACTTGATGTACTGTATTGAGATAGTTAGTGGATGCATGATCACTTGTCGGTCTAAACTGCGAGATAAGATCTCTAACTTTCTTACACACAATAAATCCATATCCGAATTCGTCGCATCTCCTCAATAGCGCTGGCGCCAGATTTGTATTTGTCAAGGACATCCCCCAATCGGATAGAGCCACTTATCTGTAGAGAGTGAGAACATTACAGGTGCCTATCCTTAAACCATGGTTGTTATAACGTGTGTCCATAATAACGTTATTTAAGATTAGGTGAACGCAACCTATCCTAGTGTTGGGATAGCCAACGTCCATTAGGCGTTGAGCTTCAGTAACAGACGTTACCTACTTGCTAAGATGCATCGTTGTTGATATGCCATTGTGATTACCAACTAGTCGCCTGCTCACATTAACTACCATTTGATGGATGCCCGAAGTCATTACCAGGGAATACTTGCCCGTAGGTGGGAATTCATGAACTACTTGTAAAATTAGAATTTACCTCATTCTTTCTAACTCAAAAAATACTTTTTACTTTTTTTTTTTAAAGGACTTCAAGAAGTTTGAAATACTGAAAATTATGACAACATAGATACTGTTAATGTTAATTCCAGGAGCTGAAATTGTTAACGTAGCCGAAAATCAATGAAATTCATATTGAACATGACAATCTTAACAATTTTAGCTGAGTTTGGGACGTATGCTTTTCATCACTTAAAATAAATAAATTAGTGCTCTGGTGGTTTACACATCCTTTAACACTTTCAACAAATTCAATATGTTGCAAATTTCGTTTAAACTTACATCATCCCTTGTTCTCTTTATCCGACTACTATGTCCTGGAAACATATTGGTAATTGCCTCATTAGTATGTCAATATTTAGGTATATGTAAATCGTGTAAAAATCACAGAGCAATTTGTAGCATCTGCTGGTCAAACTTGTTAACTCTGATTCCATAGTTTACGTGTGTCCTTGCGCTTTGTTTCTGCGGTATTTTCTATTATAACAATAGACAACTTTTTCTAACTTTGTGATTACTTAAGTGCCTCCTTGAATATGTTCTTAAACGAATGGGTAGGGAAGGTGGGATAATTTGCGGGATACGAAGAGGAAAACTTCACTCGTGTCATTTGACCACAATATGAAAATGTCGCTCACGTAACATTATCGCAGTAAGTGGACAAAACTATTTCCGTATTGAAACTAAGCACAATTTTGATTCCTTTTGGTTATATAATTGTATTTGGTTTTGTTTCTTTCCTTTGCACTCGAGTGGAAGGAAGGAAAAAGAAAAGAGTAACGGTAAAAGAATCATGCCAACTACTACAACATTCCTGTTAATTGCCAAAGAAGTGAGACATACTTTACTAATTATGAAGATGACTTTGAGAACGATGATGATTCTGTTCACGAATGATCCGACAAGCTTAAGTTAATGACTTAATTGACCCACTTTAAAGATTAAAGTGTATGAGATGATAACTGGAAATGAAATTTCGTTGTTGTTCATCTAGGCTTTTACTGTACATTAATAGCTCTTTCAGTTTTAGGAGGTCCTTGCTTTACATTTCTTGCATACTTTGAGAAAAGAGGAGCGTTAACATAATGAGATGTCATTATCCACATTTACTTAAAAGGCAATTTTCCAGATCATTTAATTTTGGCTCAACAAACTAATTTAGAAATCAAATGGAAAATTAGGGTGTGAATTTTCCGAATTTTGGTGTTGGACAATTGAAGTAAATAAATGTGAATGAAGTTGTGGAAAAAATAGAGCGGCAAAGTCACAAAATAATTCATCAATAGTTAAAGGCTTTTCTCGGAAAAATGTATTGCATACATAAAATGAAAACAGCGCTTAGATGTCGAAATTTTTAACAAAAGTACAGAATAAAATAATAAAATATAAATACACCATTTGCTATCGTCTATCCAACAACACTCTCAGACAGCTTTGTGGTTGCTTTATTCAGTATTATTTGAGCGCGGGTCCAAAATGCACGCCTACAAAGAGAAAATGCCACAAATTTTTTACAGTTCTCCTTCGATAAAACAACAACACAAGTACATAGCGTTTACTGTACTGATACTGTAACTATCAATCATGCTCAATTTTGGTTTCCTCTATTCCATTCCACGAATATTGTTATCAAATATGGCCTACCACGCCCTGGTAGGCCAATTGTCGAAAATGTGGACAGAGTGATGGAAATCTTCAAGTCCGACAATTATGTATGCGCTGTTTCAATTGCCCAGGAACTGAACATTTGAATTAGAATAAGTGCACGAGTTAATACAAAAAAAAAAATTTCTGCAAATCTTTGCTAAGGTGGGAACACGAAAAGTCGTCCAAAGAAAAATTATCCGCAAAGTAAGGTTTTGGTTAATTAATTGCGTATTTCAGTCCAATTTTGGTTTTTATACACAACGTAGTCACTTTAAAATATCAGGTTATTTAACAGCAAAAGAATTTAAAGCACAAATTTAAAAAAAATCGGTCGACTCTATTTGATTTCGCCCACTCTGTCGACATCCGTACTTTTTTATTAGACCATGATTTATATAAAAAATGAGACTATTTGAATTTAAAGCGGAAAACATATTAACCGTAAAAGAAGAAAAAAAATTGAGTGATTTTTTTTGACAAATTTTTTGCCTGTGAGACGGAAAGGAATCTGATATACAAAAAGACGAAGAATTTGGTACATTGAATCGATCAGTAGGGCAATGGAAATGCATTGTCTGCAAAAATTTGTCGTCCAATACGGTTTTGGTACTCACAAGCAATAGAAGTTTTCAATCCATGCATATCGAAAATAAAATCATTAACAAATAAAATCAATTTCTCTATGCATCCATCCCATGAATGAGATATGGGAGAGTTTCTCAAATTTAGTGAGATTACATTTGTTATGTATTTAGAGTTACTTAACGGACCTACGATTTAACGAAGGATCAGAACGTCACAGTTTGAGAAGCATTTACCAGAATTGTTGATTACTCGACTACGCGCTGTATTCATCAAATGATAAAAGGTGGGAGAACGCTGGATTGAACCAGCGATCATGCGAATGAATCTGGTGCGTACTAATCATCGCGCCAGTTCATCAGTTCATTTTCACTGGGATAACTAATAAGATATTATTGTCCGGTGTTTTTTACGATACCAAGCATTATAAGGCAAAACAAATTGTTAACAGTTTTAGTTACAGCAATTCGCGAATTGACAGTTACTAACGAAAATTAAAATTTTGATAAACCTTTCAATTTATTTGGTACCTTCCCAAACGGGACATTGATGCTTATTTACATTTCCAGTTTATCAAACGTGTAACGTGTAATAAATCGTGAGAATTCTATGCAACATCAGGTTTGTAGGTTTGCATTTAAAGAGTTTTACTTTGAAAAACGTTTGATTTATCTTTAAAAAATTTATTGGGGTAATAGAGAAAAATAAAAAATTTTTTGGGGTAATTTTGAAAATACAAACGGTTGGTGATTTTTTCCACAAAATGTAATCTTTTTTGGATCAACATTTGTTTCAAAATATTGTTAAATTGGGCGATTTTCCATTTTTTATTTTGACAATATTTCATTTGTTTTGCGCGAAATGATAGGTTTTTAGATGCTAGTTTTTCACATACATTTTTTCAGAACATGGTTTGAGTCACTTTTTTGAGAAGATGATATTTCGTGTCACCTTCAGTAGTAGATGGTGACTGGTGAGTCATTTACGACAACGTCAAGTGAAAACGATCGTGGTCAAATCGCGTTGAACCGGCGTAAACTGTGGCCAAGCCAGGATTTGCCGTCAGAAAAGACTTGCTGCATGTTTAGTGCGATTGAAGTGTTATGATTTACGGACATGGCATCAAGTGATTACCACCAGTTTCTGTCTATGACGAAGCTTGTGAAAATCGACTGCCCTAATTTTTGCTGTTCTACGATAGAGGAATAATGGAATCACGTTCAAAATGACACAAGAAATCAAACAAAACGGTGCGTATTTGGAACATTCCAACTATGCTTAATAAAGCCTTTAACGTCATGCAAAAATAATGGATATATTTTTACTGTAGCCTTAATGACAAAACTGTTTATTTGAGGTTGCGTATGAACCGCAGCAGATGCCGAATGATCTAATGCCGCAAAATGTAATTTATGTAGGAAACTAAAAACGTGGCATGGCTATTTTTGCAAATTTTCTAAATAACCAAAAGCTCTCTTATAGTAAAAACTAAATTTTCCCACTTCGATTTATAAAATTTTTATTGATCACACAATAAAAGTAATTGTTGGGCAGTGCGGGGATCTCAGTCAGCTGAATTGATTTATAAATATTTTCAACTAATATGTTAAGTCACTCAATACGCCGAAATTTAAACGGGTTGTTTTGTAATTATTACTTAATTTTTGTTCAGTTTCAGCTATGAGGAAAGCGTTTAGTATAATAATAACGTATTCAAATAAATATGACTAAAATAATGTTTTGATTGCTGTGATACGAGGAACCATAAGAGGTAGGTAAAATTATTTTAGTTTCAGCTTACCTTAACATAGCTTACCATAACTTGACATCATATATTTCAAGTAACTGCTATTGAATTGAATTAAAATTGGCACGTGCCCCTATTTAAAGAATTACTTCAGTTTTGTCAATTTTATTACATTACAAATTGGCAATATTGTAGTGCCTCCCATAAATTTCTAAGTTAAAATTTTTCATGTAATTGCACTAAATGTAGTTTAATTTAGCACGCATCTGGCATTTGGAATACTTAGTTCTGAGGATACAAATAAAACTTTGCGATTTACCACGTTCCTTTTAGAACCCCAATTTCATGCACAGGCCATTTGTTCGTTGAAAAAGGTAATTGGACTTTGTTCTCACACCAAATCCACGTTCACGGATTGCATTCAAAGTTTAGAATCTTGAATTGCGAGCATCATGCTGTTATTATTGAAGATATTACGGGGTGAATTTACTACGCCATTCCTTATTATCATTGTCTTTATGAAATTGAAGGAATCACGCGTTAGGCTATCTATTTGTACAATGAAACAAATTGTTTTGCAAGTTTAAATATATCGTTATATATAAAGTAAACTGTAGTTTGTGGAAGCCACAAAGCTCAGTTTGAGCATTTTGTTTGTGTGGTGGCTTTATAAAAACATGGAACGACGTGGCCACTTTTTAATAAGTAATTAAACCGAAGTGCACAGACAAAATTTGGCTAAATTGCAACCAAAACTGTCACCTTGAGGTGGGATTGTGGTCGACTATTTTGTAAGGGCACAAATCAATACACGGCCAGTTAGCTAACATTTTCAACACGGTTCATTCCTGGGAGAGTCAACATTTATGTGCCGACTTTTGTTGAAATTAGTTTATACTCGTAATTGCGATTTCTACCATGTTAACTACAAGGATAATGAACAGACAGATGAATGGTTGTCGCCTATTTAAATCCGAAATCCTCAACGCTTGCACCCTCAGTAATACTAAATCTATGTACCCTGTTCTAGCAATGGTATTATACATTTTTCTCATAGCTACAAGAACGTTAAAGTAAACTTTCAAGACATCAATGCATTTCGGCAATAAACGGTATAAAATCTTTCAGGTTTGAGACGTTTTTATGTACGGATGACTTTTTGAAAAACGGATTTTGGATTTTTTTTATAATTTTTGTCACAAATCCTTTTGTGGATATTGAAGAGTTATTTTGAGAAGTTTTTTGCCAATAATTTTTTACAACTTGTCAGCGGAAATTAGGTATGACTTATTTTTTAACTCATAGTACAGTCTAACCTCGATATAACGGCCCTCAATATAACGATTTCCTCGATTTAACGATTTTTTTTAAATCCCCTACAACGCTCCGTAAAATCTAATACAAAATAAACCTCTCTATTACGAATACATTTCCCAAAAACCTCGTTATAACGTTTTTTCATTCATTGCAGCTATCGAAAGAAAAAATTATTCACCTCTATTTAACGAATTTTGGCGACCTGCAACCTTTACATAACGTTTTCCATCAATTAATCCAAATATGAAACAGATACACACAAAATTATTGTGTTTGCAACGACTACGTCTCCAGAAAATCAACATTCGTAGTCGCCAAGTTTGATGATGATTTAGCCGTCTGTGGAGAACTTACTGATGCAGAAATAATCAAATCTGTATTGCCAGTTCCTAATGAAGAAGCGGAAGAAGACGGGGAAGAAGTTATCGAAAACCAGCGGGATTTTACAATAAAAGATGCCCGTAACGCTCTACATGTAATAAAAAGTGTATTTCTCAAAAAGAGTTGTTTGAGTGATGGTGTAATCAAGTCCATCACGGAATTGGATTGCGCTTTGGATTTGATAACTTGCACCGGCAGTAAGCAGACCTCAATTAATGACTTTTTTTGTATTGAAGGCAAACCAAATGAAGACTAAGCTACCAATAGCGCTTTATTGATTTTTTATGCTTTCTTTTTTAATATGTATGCATAATTTTTTTTATAAACATAATCCATTGAACTGACTACTTATGTGCCTTATTTTTATTTCATTTCATTGATCATTTATGTTTTTTTTTTTTAACATGTTTGAATAATTTTTTTTATAAACTTAACCCTTTGATTTGAATTCTTATGTGCATTCTATTTATTGCATTCATTTTGAATATTTTATAAATGAAAACTATTTTCGTATTAAATAATACTATTTTTCAATTTTAATATTACAAAATACAGTGTTTTCTTTCAAATGTGACTTGATTTATTAGCGAAAATCGTTG
>JAHXMU010000251.1:3979089-4043138 GCA_019455685.1 Philornis downsi
AATTTTGTTCAAATACCGTTAGCAGGAGCAGAAATAATGGATTTTTAATTTGTGGTTTGTATGGGAGGTACCACGCTCCTTTGTCCAATTGGACCGAAGTATAAATCTAAACCACTCGGAGAGCCACTCAAACGCATACAAAAAATTTTATGCAAATCTGTCACTCCGTTCTTTAGTTATGCTGTGGCAAACACACGCCAAATCATTTTTATATATATGTATATTATATTATATTATATATTTATATACCTATATATTATTTATATTATATATTTATATACTTATATACTGTCTAGGGTGGAGAGTAACCAAATTTGCTATAATTTTCGCCATTGCTATATTATGGAAAAAGTTTGGCACTTCATTTGTTTTCCATTACCTCAAGTGTTTCTGTTGTTGGTTTGGTTTGCACAGAAAGCAGAAATCGAAATATGTGATGTTATATTTATTTTGCTATATGATTCAATACAGATATGTTTAGAAAATTTAAGCGAACGAAAAATGTAAGTGACAAATAATAAGTTGCATTCATTCAGTTTAATGTTACAAAAAAAGTTGAAAGTTTTGCCACGTGAAAATTTCAATTCGGACGCTAGTACAAATTTTTAGAGACACATTTGTGATTTCATTCTATGTTACATAAATGCTTCGCTAAGGTAAAATAGACTGGAAGGTGCATATTTTTAGCCACTTGAAGGGACTAATAGAGTTTAACGTCACCTTTTGTTGCCATTGTCCTTGTTCTTTCAGGCCAGAATAGATCATTTAGTTCATTGCACAACCAAACAAAGTCCTTTATTTTGCTGCACTTAACTAATTCGACGTCGCCAATAAATTTACCTAAAGTTTATTTTTTAAATAAATTGGAACTGAATAATTTTGCTAACAGTTGCTAGCAATTTCATATTACAATTCAATATAGGTGCAGTTGGATATTTTGCATTCGGTATGCGTGCTTAGATTATTGTTTCTCAATTGTTTGTTATTGTTTATATGGTGACTATCCGTTCAAAAATGAAAATTGATCATTCAGAAACAATTATAAATAATTTAAAATGTAATCAGTTGTAACAAAATGTAATATTAATTTGCCAGTTGGTAGGTAGTAAATGTAACAAGACCAAATAATAAAGGGTTGCGCACCAATTGTGCTGCAATAAGAAATTCTAATAACTTTTTTAATCAATGTGTTCCATTCATTTTTTTTTTTATTATATTGTGCAGAAAATTCAATTTTGTTTTATACGACTTTAAGAAGATAGTAGATCGTAAACGATCTCCATGCTCATTTACGCTTATTCGACGTCTGATCAGAAAATTATTCATTGCGACCTGAAGGGTTGAAGTCAGGATCGCCTCAATTATTGTTGTAATGGACTGCATCAATTGAGTCAAATTCTTTGGTTTCGCTTTATACACCTCTTGCTTGACATAACCCTATAAAGAAAATTCGGTGCAGTTAGGCCAGGTGACCTTGGAGGCGAGCGGGGAGTGGAGTTTCTGGGTATTAATTCAGCTGCGCCATAACCTGTCTGGCTGTGTGTGCAATTGCTCCTTATTCCTGGAACCAAACGGATATGTCTTCAGCGCAGTAAAAGGTAAAAAAGGTAAAAAAAAATCGTGTAACCTCTTTACCACCATATTGGTCTCCGTTTTCTATTTGTACCACGATTCGCGCCACCCTGTAGCTTGTTTGAAATGATCAATCGCTAAATACGACGGTTGAGTCAGTTCTACTTATAATTTGTTGTATACGTTTACCTTCATTTCAAAATGGAAAATGAAAAAGTAAATCATTTTAAAGGTATAACAGACAGAATAGCGTATATACATATGTAGAATCTATAGTTTCGACGCTTTCGTATTAACCTTACATCCAAAATTTAACTAAATCTGGAGCTGCAAATTTCACATTTTCGTCGACTAATGATTCGTATAGTCACTTTCTACTCCCAACTGGCAGCAGCTACAACGCCAGTTTCATCTACTGCGTTGACTTGATTTTTTTTTAATTTACTTTGAATATATGTATATATAAAACAAGTAGTCTACACTAAAAGCGTCAGCAGTAAGACGAACAATACTAATAGCAAGGATCGATATAAATACTTTGATTTTATCTGCCATAGTTAAAATACTTTCCTTATGTTATTGAAAACCCCTAAAATCAAGTCATTAAAATGTGAATACTAACTAACATAAAAAAAATATAAGCGTTTCCTCAAATCTTCGCATCTGTGGAGTTCCATATGATGAGAAAGAAAAGTTTTATGAATTGTTTTCAAATATGTGTAAATTTCTAAATGTCAACCCACCTAATGTGAAGTCGATACAAAGAATTAAAAACAAACAAACAAACAACAAAACAATATCTGACTGCTGGTCAAACTCTTTTCGGCATGTGATAGAAACTTTATTTTGCAATCATTGAACAGATTTAAACGTCAAAACATATCGCAACTAACATTAAACCTTTTTGGATTTAATTCCCACACGCCAATCTATGTATATAAACGAAGACCTCACCAGCAACAATTATAAAATTCTGCAAGGGGCAATAAAATTGAAAAAACAAAAGCACCTATCAGCTGTATTTACAATGCGTGGGATTGTATGCGTGAAACTCTGCGACACTGACCGTACATTTCGCATAGAGTCAATTGAGCAACTCAATAACATTGTCATCTCTTCACAAGAAATGTCAAATACTCAACCAGCCCTCAGTGATGTTGCCACCTGATAACAATATGCATTACATTACACTTAGAAAAATTCAACCACAATTTACTTCACCTCTTTCGTATAAGACAAAGGTCTAACCGATAATTTGTATTATTAAATGTTATTTATTTCACAAAAATATGCAAATGCTATTACTGAATTTTCTGCTCTTTAACCAATTTTATTCCTTTAATTTTTCCTGTTGAATGTTTATTGTATTATAAACTTCTGCAAGAACTTATCATCTTACAGTGTTGTTTGTTCCCAACAGCATATTACAGCAATCCAGTTGCTTACACATTATCACAACAGAAATGTGTTGTTCTCCTCTCTTTAATAAATTATGTATAATGTTGATAATCGTTCCAAAGACAATACATTTTCCATAATTCGTATCTTATCCAAAAAAATGCCTGGCTTGAAAATAGTTCATTTAAATGCTTAAATAACAAAATTGATGAGTTTCGTTACATCTTCACGGCATCCATAGTAGACATTATATTTATATCAGAAACATGGTTTCATATCAAAGTTCACGATAATATCTATTATTTACCTGGATTTACACTACACAGAGCAGATAGAGAAAGTAATGCAGGTGGAGTTTGTATTTATATTAGAGATGGAATAAAATGTTCCATTAAACTAAAATCTGACTGCTCAACTCAATTGGAATTTGTATTCATTGATATCCTAACCTCTGATAGCAATGAAATGCTTATTGGTTGTATATATAGACCGAATTGAAATACTACATTTGATAATCTAATAACAATGTTGGAAGACATATCCTTATCATATAGTGGCATAGTACTAGCAGGCGATTTTAAAAGTAATATTTTAAGGGAAAGTGTATTAACTGATACAATGCAAACTGTTAGTCTATATTCGGTAAATAAAACTATACCTACGCACTTTACGCAAACTGCCAATACACTTCTTGATTTGTTTCTCGTTAATCGACAGGATAGAGTTTTGCTTTATGATCAACTATCGTCGTCCGCAATTTCAAAACATGATATGATATTTCTAATATATGATATACGTCTTGACGACAATATATCACCAGTTAGTTACTATGACTTAAATAAAATAAATTACGATATGGTCTATGAATGTGTGGAAAATGTACAATGGGTCATGATTTATAATCTTGAAAGTTCTGACGAACAAGTTACATTTATGAATGGACATATTATGGACATTTGTGTTAAATGTATTCCATTGAGACATAAAGTCATTAAGCACAACCAACAGCCTTGGTTCAACAACAATATTAAAAATTCAATTTTAAAAATAAATTTTTGCTATAAAAGATGGAAGCGATTTAACACTCCAGCTCTCTTCTCTCTATACAAAACTGCCAGACGTGAAGTAGTGAAAATTATACAAATTGTGAAGGCAAAATATCACAAGGATAAATTCTCTACCGCAATCTCTAGCAAATCCAAGTGGAATGAAATTCGAAGAATTGGGATTGGCAAAAGAGGGATCATAATATTAGAATGGATATGGATGTCAATTGCCTTAATCGGTCTTTTGTTCAAACAAATACATTACCAGTCATTGGAGCAAGCCCTAGTGGTAGTTGGGGAGGGGAAAATGTATTCCCTTTCAGCTGTGTCGATCAGTCAGAAGTACTGGCCGGTTTTTTATTGTTTAAATCAAATGCTGTGGGCATTGATGAAATTAATCCTAAATTCATTAAAATTTTGCTTCCAAAACTCTTGCCATACTTTACTTTTATCTTTAACATTATCCTAACAAAATCAGTATATCCTACTGCATGGAAGTTAGCCAAAATCAAATAACAAATTTAGGCCCATCGCAATACTCCCCTATTTGTGAAAAGTTCTAGAGAAATTAATGTACAACCAAATGTCAAATTATATTGAAACAGCAAATCTCTTAACACAACGACAGTACGGCTTTAGACCAAAAAGAAGTTGTACCACTGCGCTTATTGATGTAGTAGAAGACTTAAGAAAGGCAGTTGATTGTAACTTGATTTCAACTTTAGTACTTCTAGACCACAGCAAAGCTTTTGACACTGTAAGCCATTCTATACTCATCACTAAACTCGACTGGCAGTTTCACTTTAGTAGTACAGCCTGTAAACTCATTTTTTCCTATGTTAGCAATAGATCTCAATGCGTTTTTTATAGCAACATCTACTCCAACAAGTTAAACATTCATAAAGATGTGCCACAAGGATCGATATTGGGACCACTTCTTTTCTGTATATACATATATATAAATGATTTACCAAATGTATTAAATCATTGTAAAATACAAATGTATGCCGATGATGTGCAACTTTACTGCAATACAGAACAAAAAAAAAATATTTCTAGCTGTGCTCAAAAAATAAACGAAGACTTGGAAAAGTATACGAATGGGCATGTCAAAATGAACTAAGACTAAATCCTTCCAAATCTAAATATATGATTATTTCAAACAAGAAAATTATAGAAAGTGAACCACTCTCTTTGCAACTTAGCAGCACGCCAATTAAGTTTGTTAAGTCCTCATCCAACTTGGAAGTAATTTTCAATGACAAATTGACTTGGTCAAATCATATAAATATCGTCGTTGGTAAGGTACATTGCATGTTAAGAAATCTATGGGCTGCCAGACATTCAACACCGTTTGATATACGCATTCTTCTAGCGAAAAGCTATTTAATTCCAACACTTCTGTACGGATGTGAAATCTATTTTAACTGTAATAGTACGGATTCGCGCAAACTCAAAGTTGCTTATAATAACATAGCAAGGTATATCTTCAATAAAAAACGGAATGATAGAATCTCTGCTTATTCTTACCAAATATTTAATGTGAACTTCGAAAATTTATTGAAATTTAAAAGTCTATTGCTAATGCTGAGAATTATAGTCTCATGTGAGCCAAAATATCTTTTTCAAAGAATACGTTTTGCCATGTCCAATAGAGGTAACAAAATTATACAACAATTTTATAGAACCCGTATCCCAGAAAGGCAATTCTTAATATGTACTGTTCCTCTTAGGAACGCTCTTCCTTCTCAGCTTCAAATATTGAGCAACGAATTAAAATGTAAACGGAAACTAGCTACGCTTTATAAAGATAAAACTTAATTACAATAAAATTAAATGAATAAATAAATATAACTAAAAATAAAATTCATTCATTAATACAGGAAAGACATCAAATCCAGAAGTAACCGTTTAAACATCGCGTATCATTTGACCAAACGTGTTTCATGACTTTTGTAGCCGACTGAGCGATGTTCTGCAACACAAAATTAGGCACTGCATAATATTTTGGCACATTGTAACCTGGAATTGTAAATTAAATTGACTGATTTTCAAAAGTTACGTTTTTCGTCTATATTCCCAACCGGCTGAGCTTATATTTAGATGGCACGCTTATTCGAACGTCACAGTTTAATAAGCATTTAGTTAGACACATCATATCTGTATCGGAGGTCGAACCCCGGACGGTCTCCGGTTGGCAAGAGCAACCCAAAATCTGTGTCTAGCGCATTGCTCTTTTATGCCTGGTAAAATTTATAAGCAATGATTGATTAACCATAGCCTTCATCCCTATGTCCATATCTTTATCAAGTTACACAAAATTCAGTAAAATTTGGTACACGTAAGGGTACCTTTCTGGTATTTCTCACAAACTGACTAATTTTCTAAAATTCAATTATTTCTCTGTAATCCCTATAAATGATAGGATTGGAGAATGGAAAGTTTTGGACAATCATAGCTTTTCAGTTCACTGTTATATCAGATTCTGTTTAATTGGATTGGAAAGTGTTCAAAAGAATGTTTTCCCACCGAATGTCAGGAAAGCAGGCATGACCAAGTATAGGGAGACGTTTAACAGGAACTTTTCGAGGTTATCTGACATCTATGTGTGGAACAGGTCACAAAGGCTCTAAATCACTCGCTCCAGGCCTCATATCCCAAAGGATAAGTAAGTAGTAAGCAGTGGTAAGCACGACCATAATGCTGGTCGTTGGGGACTTGGGACTTGTAGATCCCAGGATTTGCTGTAGGAAGTTCTTTAACATGGCTAAGTTCACAAAAACTTTTCAGGATTGGGACAACTACAAAGAGAAACCTAAAGCATATAAAAGTGCACTGAAGAAGGCTAAGAGGAAGCCCTGTAGTGAATTCTGTAAAAAAGTTAAAGACACTTCCGAAAGACACACCGTGCACGCTAGGTTATCTTAGTAAACCGTAGATTGATTGGACAACATCCAGTGAAGAATGACTGGAGTTGTTCTTGGGTACTCATTTTCCTGGTACTTCCCGAAATGGAACTGTAGTGGACAACACTGCGTCAAATCAACCGTCGGCTGTTGCCAGGGAAATCGTAACCAACCTCAAAACAGCATGGGCAATTAAAACCTTTGAACCCTTCAAGTCCCCCGGGCCGGACGGAATGAAATACAAGCGGTGGTTGGTACGCTGATTCCATGGCTTGAGGAGCTCTATATCGGATGTATCAACCTAACATATACCCTGCTATGTGGAGGGAGACCAAGGTAGTCTTTATTCCCAAAGCCAGAAAAACCTCCCATACGGGACCAGATGATTTTAGACCAGATGATTTTTAGACTCATTGACAACTCTCTTATGATAAACATAGATGGAAAGATGCTTTCGAATAGAAAACATGCTTATTGCGAGATCGAAGCTCCACTCGCCGTCATGGGGTATGGTTCGGTAGCCTTTCTAGATATGATAATCTCAGCACTATCAAATCTTTGAGTAGACATCAGTATTAGGATGCTAGCGTACGATCTTCTTACAAAAAGACGTATCAGGGCTTAATTAGGGTCGTCGGACAGAATTGCCAGTAGGGGAACACCCCAAGGTGGTGTTCTATCTAACGTACTATGTAACCTTGGTGTATTGTTGAACAAAAAGCTAAATTTCAAACTCAACATTCTGGACAGGTCGAAAAAGGCAGTGGCGCTATATGCGTGCAAGAGGGCAATATGTAAACAATGGGGGTTAAGGCCTCGCATTGTTCACTGGTTGTACACTGCAGTAGTAAGCCCGAAAATGTTGTATGGAGTTGTCGTCTGGTGGAAGGCTCCTGAGAAGTCCACATACTGTAGGATACTGGACAAGGTCCAGAGGATGGCTAGTGAATCAGGCCGAAATTGTGGCCATTAAGAAAGTGGCAGATTGGCTGAGGTATAACGTCCTCACCACCGTGGGATTAACATATTCTCTGACAGTCAAGCTGCCATTAAATCCCTGGATTCTGTCTTCCTGAACACAACATCAGCCCTGAATTGCCGCAGATCTCTTAACGAGATGGCTCAGTATTTCAACATTTGCCTTATGTGGGAGAGACATACCAGGGAACTGCAGAGCAGACGAGCTGGCAAGACAATGGAAAACCTTTCCCCAGCCGGGTTGTAGTCTGTGGACATGCTTCTAGCCACTTGCAAGCTCCTATTGTGAGATAGAGCATATTTAGGAGCAAATTGTAGGTAAGTATCTATCCGAGTCTATAACTAATCCAAATAGATGAGGCCTCGCCTACATCTGAAGCGTTCATATACATTGCTGTCGCTATCGAAACCCGACGTCTCATACTTGTATCTGTCATGACGGGACATTGTTTAATTGGAAGACATGCAATGAGACTGAAGGTTGCAACTAGTGACTTCTGTAGGAGCTGTAGGGATGAAGAGGAGGAGGAGTTCATAGAACACCTTCTCTGCAATTGCCCCCCCTTGGCGAAAAGCCGGGGATCAACACTGGGCTCATACTTTTTTAGGGGCCTAGCTTCTTTATACACTTAGGATGGTTCAACGAGGGAAACTAGGGACACCCACATCTCTAGTTTCCGTGGTACCGCAATGGGCTATACAGTCTATGTGAGTCTGTCTATTCAGACTGCGACATTGACCTAACCTAACCCCTAATTTGTAGACTGCAGCATCATAAACTTTCAGTTGTTTCGTTCTCCATTTCTCTAGAACTGATTGCCTTTGTGTCATTATGCAACTGCTTGATAATTGTTCTGGAATCTTCATTTATTACACGTTTCTATTAAATTTCATATTTCATATTTTTAAATATTTCATATTGCACTCTAACGCAGCGGCGAAAGAGTCAAAACGACCAGTGATCAAGTTCTTGTTGAGGTAGCTCCATGAAAATATAATTTGCAGGAACAGTCAAACCGATTTTCGATAGGAAAGTTTTCAGAGTTCTACAACTTCTTTAATTTGGCAATTTACCCACCAAATGTGTGTAGTCATGTCCAAGGTTGATCTGGATATATAAATACCTAAGTTATATTAAATGGATCGAGTGGCTCGGGAGGCAGATTATCGTCGCTTGTGGCAAATCAATTTGGTGGGATGTTGTCGAATTCGAGAATATCAGTTACATCAAAGAAGATAGATATTAATAATGCCACTCGTATGGAAACAGCAATACTACCGCAAATGAATCAGGAGACAGGTTATCAAGAAGATGAAAGGTAATAGGCATGGCTATAAATTGCGTCTTGCTGCTTTTAATGACCACGAATGGAGAAAGTGTTATACTAGATGTGTGCAGTAATCGTCATGCGGGAAATGAAATTGAAAGATTTTGGTTAATACAATGAAATATTGAGTTACATTTTGCATTTATCCTTTTATATTGCTAGTACACACCTCAAATTTTTATGGCGGAAATTTTTATTCGGATTTTAATTGATGCTTTATTATATTTATTATTATTATTATAAAATGTTATATCTCATTGTCTCATGTCTCAACTATTTCTCTCTACCCTGAATTATAAACAATTTGTGCAGAAAATTTTCGGTGTTTTTCACACAATTTCAACGTTTATGCTTTATACTTCTACGTTGTCGCTTTGCAGATACAAAGTTGAAAAATTGTCTGTTTTTTACAGAAACTGTCTCATAAACTTTCTAGGATTTTCTCCAAAAAAATTGCAGTGATAAAGACTTCGCCTATAGTATTGTTTTAATATATTTTATCCTCCTAGGCGAGCAAATATAAATTTTTTTTCGTTGTCCCTTCCGGACTTCTGTCTTTGATTATAATACCAATGGAAAATTACTTTCCAAAGATGCGTTTGCGTTTGTTAAGACGTCATATTCAGCTTTGCTGGTTACAATACGAGTATTTTATCCGTGTAATTTTTTATGATGAGTTTCTCAAATTCACTTGCTCTGCATATTACAAATCTTTATTATGTTGGGACAAAGATTGTTTACATCAAATCGACTCACAATCTGCACATTTATTTTCTAAGAAAGTAAGAAAGTAATGTTTTGATGTTTTCTTTAGTTGGTAAACAAATTACTTTGTTGTGCTTCTGGTTATTTTGGTCCTCTAATGTACATGTAGTTTGGTTGGAACGGGAAGGAATGCCCATAATGTTGGAAAATCTTTAAAATCAGTTTTTTTACTGTAAGTTTATGAATTCAATTTTTTATGAGACTTCTCAAATTTTGTAATCCTCCGCCCCCATTGGCAGTAAGGTAGATATCAGACATTTGCGTCAATGTATTTCATTTCGGGAAGCATTTTTCATTTCATATTTGAACCGTTTCATATCATGTTGATGTTACATGTTGTGCTTTTCATGCAACTTGTTGCCATACTTAATTACAGGCTCGTCCGTTATTAATGGCTTCACATCGTTAGCCGCCGGACATACATATTGCGTCAACTTTCTTCCAGAAACGGTGTTAAGTGTGTTATTTGACATTTTTACCGTCGCTGCATTCGCTTACATGGTCGCTTACATTAGTTATGGCGAAATGTCCTTTACAATATTTGCAACATATTGGAATAATTGAACTTTTTTGTGGTTGGGTAGGGAAAATTATTGTAGTGGTGTTTAGTTGCTTAGTGATAATGTGTAGGAAAACTACGTATACACTTTCATGCGACTTTTGGGTAATAGTAGGGCGCCCTAATTCCCAATTTACATTGTAAACTTTTGCAAAATATGCAAAAATGCAGTTTTTGTGCTGTGTATAAAGCATACCGGGCAATTATATTTTAATTACAATATGCAACAATTCATATATTAGATTTAATTCGCTCAATAATGTAAATTAAAAAAAAGACGTAACAAAGATTAAATATTAAATTTATAAAAATGTTATATGTATTTAAAGGATATGATTATTAAATTGTTGTCTTTAATAATCATATTACTTTTAAAGATGAAAAAAGACTAATTGAGAAGTTAATCTAGGAATATAAGATAATCGGTATGTAATGCTGCTCACACTTTAATTGAAAACAAAATTTGATTGGAAAGTCTGAAAGCGTTGCAGAATGTGCTTCTTTTAAAAACCAGAACATAATTTAAAATTTAAAAGGCTTAGCAGTAAATTGTAAATTCATGCTACTCTTACTATAAAAACACCATCAATGAGTGTGGTTATTTTAAGAATAAGAAGCGATTTATTACGAGTGGAATGTGAAATAATGAAAAGTCCAACAATTTTATAAAACAACAACATAGACCTCAAATCGATATGATTTTTGAAACTACAGCCAAAGAAATGCTTAACATACGGTGTTGTATGAACACGATGACTTAGTGAATACAAATATGTCATAACTCTATTAAACGCCACCTGAATTTTCTTCATATTTTCTTTATTAGTGCGTAATATAGTTCTACACAATACAAAATACTGGACATGATATAAGCATGAATCAATTTCTCCTCAACCCATCTGGGCAACACCAAATCAGTATTATAAAAACTTCAAAGTGAATAATTTAAACGCCGGACTACATTATCCATATGACATTTAAAGCTTAGTTTGTTATCTACAACTACTCCTAGACAATGTAAATTATGGACGACTTCAAAACCTGTGCCACGATAAGATAAACTCGAGTTTAAAACATGATTAGAAAAGAGCATAGCTCTTGTTTGAGAATTTATTTTGCGCCATCCACGAGCGGACCAAATTTAACGCGTGATTAATGTTGATGATGTTCCCCTATAAAGAACAATTGCATATCATCTGCAAATGAATAGGGAACGCATGTATCATCAAAGCGGCTAAACAAATCATTCAAGTACAAAATAAAGGTATTGGACTAAGTTCCGAACTTTAAGGAACCAGTTTAGACAGGTAAAACAGAAGACAACGAATCATTGACAACAACATATTGACCTCTATCATATAGGTATGATGAAATCAATACACAACTTATCTACCAAAATACCATAGTCAACATAGTCTTTTATAAATCCAAGCACAATAACAAAGAAACCTTTTGATCATACACTTTTTACCTCAAGGTATCAGATAGATCAATAAGCAGTCCAGGAGCATAGTATAGCAGTATCATATAATTCCGAAGTCCACATTGAAAGTCATTCAGTAACAACTTACTTTCAATGAAACACAATATGTGCTCCAAAATCTTTGACAATATGGGAACTAAAGAAATTGGTCTCAAATTTTCGACATCATTTGGCGAACATTTAAATTAAGTTTTGTAGCCTTAACATTGTCACTGATATTTGTCGTGTATTATAAATAGCCCGCATTTATTATTGTGGACATGGAAAAAATAAGTTGTACCGTAGAACTATTTGCCGTTATGTCCTCATACAACTGCTTGATAGTGGTCCTTGAGTTTTTGTCTATCGAACCTATAACGTTTTGTGCAACTAGTTGCTACTTGCTAAAGAATTCTTTCGTTTTGCTATATACCCTGAATTATGTGTTTGGTGTTATTGTACCGGGTTATCCATTTTTAGGTTTCAAAAGTAAAGTTAAATAAAACATATACATATCAAGTTATCATTTTATTTCATTATAATGCTTCAGCCTTGCAGTTATGTACGAAATGCAGTGCAATTTAAATGACCGCCTCTGGATTGTTTGAAGCAGTCGATTCCTTTGAGGTAGTTTTCAACCACTTTTCCACACGCTTCGTGCGGTATCTCGGCGACAACTTGGCGTACAGGTTATTTATATAAGAAAGAGTCTGCTGATGCTGCCCATTTTCATTAACTGAACAAAGTTTATCAATCGCATGAAGTGTGCCAAATTTAAATGAATTTAGTACAACTGCTTGAAAGACATCAAGCTAAGAGTGTTTGGTTTAAATCGGAAATTTGTGCAGGAGGTACGAAAGGAGGAGTGGTTACTTGGACGTTTTTGTCTGAAATTTCATATCGAATTATCAGTCAATATAATGGAGAAAAGTCTACGTTACTGCAGCATACTAGTTACATATTGAAGAGGATCATTTTTCTTTTCGGATTCAGCACCAATTTCAAATCGTGGCAGCAGAATGTGCGATGACCTTGTAAGATGTAGTGATGCCAGGCATATATTTTGCAGCAGCGAATATTTCACGATTTCGTTGATTATGATGTAGGGAAAAGACAAATGATAATACATTACATTTGTTCTAAGAAGAGCCTTCATTGAAACTTTTTTGCCCTTATACACAAAACTCGTATAAAAAAAATTATGTTGGTGGCGCCTTCACTGTCAATGACGAGCGCTTCAGATCAATGACAATGGCCAGTTTTTGTTTTTTTTTTTTTTGCCTAATTGGACGGTACGGACGTGGACGACATCTGGTTCTACTAGAACGGTGCTGCACAGCGAATGCCGCAATGGACATTTTGCACGAACGATTCGGAATAATAGATATTTCTGAGAGGAATGGTTTGAGTCAACCACTAAGATTGTGAGAATTGACTCTCAAGGCTTGTTCATGAAATCACAGGTCAATGCAATTAGCTGCAATCGACCGATCCCCTCAAAGTCAACATAGCCCAGACCTCGATCAAATTCAGCCGAATCTATGCGAAAGAGTCATTGCAAATTGGATATATGGGATCGGTGACTCCTCGCGAATCAACGGAGGACATTTGAGTGACATATACTTCACACATTATGTCAAAAGATAGTTTGTTTTTAGTGGATCATTTAGGTCGTTTATCGAAAAAATGTAAATCAGTTGTTGAGGTACACAATTTGGGAACATACTCGTATTTCTCATTTAAGCGAACAGTAAAACATCTTATGATGGCTCCGTGATGGCTGCCATATCATGACGGATACTTTTTTCAAATGCGCTGTGAACTCGGTTTGTTGCAATAAGCTTTGATTTGAGATAACCCACAGAAAAATGTCTGTGTATATTGAATCAGAACTACGGAGAGGGCAGTTTATAATGGTTCTACAGTAGATCAATTTACTAAGGAAAATTTCACGAACACTTATCGGAGACATATTGGACATGTGTGACGTTTGCCAGGAAAGGTTTGCTGTTTAAGCGATAATAAGTTTTATAGCACTTCTACACAGCACTCTGAGCTCACCGTAACTGCGAGTTCCTTTCATTTTCAAGCAAGTAACGGGGACGATAATTCATCTCTACGACATCCGATGGTTACGTTGCACTCAGTACCAGCAGTTCTGCTTATTTATGTGGCTCAACTGCCTGCATTTGGAAGTCAATTAAAGCGATGATTGCATGAATAGAATTTTGTAAGAGTGCAGCCTACATCTTTATGAACTTTAAAACACTTGTTCTCTTCCGAATTGGGAGTATCGTAACGCCAAGCGAAGAGTGATTAACACTATCCATGTTTTTTACTTTGGCAACACGGTTTTTCTTTATTTTCCAGTGTTGTATAGTTCCTTCAAATTTTCTTCAAGTGAGAGGGGATGCTCGGCTCAAATCATGCGCACGCGCAATGAGCGATTCTCAGAAAAGTTCCGTAGCAACTAAATTCCCAAAAGTCAGGCTATCAGCTGGCTTACCCATCTCGCCCTTCGTAGTAAGCTAAAAAGTATTAACTAATTTTGAGACACCCTGCAAATTTGTCTTAAGATTTTTTTTTCTTTGCGTGTTTTGTTAGTGTCTAGCGAATTTACAATATCGAAGACAGCAATCGGCGAGAAATTTGTGTTGTAAATTAATTAATTTTTAATTGACATCTTTGCGATAGCCTGAAGTTCTGGCCGATCATTTCCAATTGCTCATGAAATTAATCGTTCACAATTGCACTAGAAATATTTTATAAAAGTTTTCCGGAATTAGTAGCTGTAGTAGAAATGGAGCAGAATTTACTAAATAAATGTATAATGCTCATCGTTCATTTATTAATGAGCGGTATATAGACAAAGGTCTCTCAACAGCCAATATTTATTATAAAATCCCACGGCAAAATAAGAAGTTTTAAACACTTTGACCCTAAATATATGACATCGCAAATAATTCATCTGCAACGACTGTGCCTTGTTGACCCATTCGATCCCAAACCATCCAATCTCAATTATAGTCAATAATTACAACCTACAGGGGTTCAATTAGGGTTAAAATATTAAAAATAAATAAGTTAAAACCCTTTTGGGTTGTGCCTAAGTCAGTACTAGAGCATAAAACAGGATACATAGAAATTTGGGGGGAAAAAACACCGACAGCAGAAACAAAACATGTTTTTTAACTAATCTGGGTGCTCTGAATTCGAATCTGACAAAAATTGGGCACGTCTTCTTCATTTTTTATCGCATGCTGGCAATACTGCAAAACAGTCAATACTGACAGCACAATTTCACAATTATTAATTCATTCACATTCATTCTAAATCAACTACTATTGGCGCTTAAGCATGCCAGGGAGATCGTGTGTTACTGATTCAAGCTATGTTGGCTTTGTGTGTGGTGAATATAAAAGTATGGTTGGCAAAACGGATATGCAATATCAGAATCATTAAAATATGCACATTTGCAGAAACTTGAACAGTGGGCACCAACAATGTTTTCCAATAGTTGCAGAACAGTTTTATACAAGTGGTCAAATGGCAAGAAGATCTATTTCGATTTTTCAATTCCAATACTTTGGAGAGACTCAAGTAACCACCAAACCGATAGTTATTTCTGTTTGACAAAAGTTGGTGGATTCAATATGAAAAATCGAAAAAATATTGCTTACGCCAATGTCCCATCGGTTTCCTAACCAGTTCAACGTCCAACAAATGATCCATTACCAGTCATTCCCAGTGCTACAAGCAGTGAGTCCGAAACATCTTTCACCAGCAGTGGTAGTTTGTACCAGGCTGAAGATGAACGCCATTCAGTGACTCAAGTTGAGCTGAATGATCTAATTCGGTATTTTCATTTAACGAAGTAAGATGCAGAATTACTAGCTTTACGCATGCAGCAGTGAAAACATCTTGCAGTTGGGACAAAAGTTGATGGCTTATTTTAAAAAATGAACCAGCCATATGATAAAACTGAATGGAGATTTACTTATTTATTGATGGCTGTAAGTAGAGTTTAAAGGCTCTTCTATTGCATAATGGGAATGAAAAACCATCCACAGCAATTGATCATGCCGTTCATACAAAGGAAAATTACGAATCAATGATTGAAATTGTGGCATTACTCAAACACGAGTACAATGGTAATAAATGGAAGATCTGTAGTGACCTTAAGTTGTGTGATTTAAATTTCGTTGTATATAAAGTATATGTTTCTGGTCATTGGTTTGTTGGCTGGTATGAAAGGAGGTTTCACAAAATATTGTTGTTTCCTTTGTCTATGGGATAGTCGCACTACATGTTATCATTACGTCAGAACAGAGTGGCCAAAAAGAATTGAGTCTTCACCACGAAAAACAAAACAATTGGTCCAATTGAACTATTAATTGATCCAAATGACGTTCTTCCGCCGCTGCACATAAAATTGGGCTTTTTTAACAACTTTGTCAAGGCTCTGGACAAAGATGGTGCAGTGTTTGAATATTTGTTAGAGGTTTTTCCTAAAATTTCATATGCTAAAATCATAAAAGGCATATTTGTGGGCTCTCAGATCAGAAAGCTATTGACAATTTTTCACAATGTTTATTGGAGAAAGAATACGCAGCCTCGAAATCTTTCAAGAGCATCATGAAATTGTTGCTGAATTATTGAAAAATTAGCACGATTCGTGCACTTATGTACGGGGTTGCCCATATTCGACGGACCCATCTGGCAACGCTATAACTTTTGACAGAGATGTCAGATCGCTTAATGACATACCGCGTTTGAAGCGTCAGTCCAAGCAGATTTTTACCATGGAACAATACACGCCACGCGAGCGTTCTGAAATAGTTGAAATTTACATTCAACAGAAGAAGTCAATTGTGAAAACTCAACGTGCTTTTAAAATATTAAAAAATGTGAGAAGTGTGCCTTCTAAGAACACCATTAAGCGTTTATACGAAAAATTTTCAACTGGTGAGGCTCTTTCTAATCCGAAGAGGCCAAATAAAAGTCGACCAAGGCGATCGGCCGAGAATATCGTTGCCGTACGAGCCAGTGTTGAGAGGTCCCCAAAAACATCCCAAAAACGCCGTTCTCAGCAGTTGGGCATGGCTCGGTCCACTTTACAATGGATTATTCGCGTTGATTTGCATTTGTTCCCGTACAAAATTCAATTGACGCAAAGATTGTTGCCTGCGGACAAGCCTCGTCGATTGGAATTGTCCCAACGAGTCATCGAAATGGCCGATGATGACGAGCAATTTTGGAACAAAATTATCATGTCCGATGAAACCCATTTCACATTGAAAAATTGCCGTATTTACTCCACTGAAAATCCTCAGGAGATTCAAGAATTGCCTCTTCATGACGAAAAAGTCACAGTTTGGTGCGGCGTTAGTGCGAAAACGGTCATTGGGCCGTTTTTCTTCCAAAACGAAAATGGCCATGCTGTTACCATCAACCAGGAGCGTTATCGCGACATGATGACCAATTTTGTGATGCCAATTATTCGTCGAAAGCGTATGAGGCAGTTCTGGTTTCAACAAGACGGCGCTCCACCGCACACAAGTCGCATAACAATCGATTTTCTGAAGAATTTGTTTCCGGGCCGTTTGATGTCGAAAAGTGGTGATTTGGACTGGCCACCGCGTTCGCCCGATTTGACGCTCGCTGACTTCTTCTTGTGGGGACATTTGAAGTCAAAGGTTTACGTTAACAAGCCAAGGACCGTAGAAGAGCTCAAGGACAACATTCGTGAAGAAATAGCCGCTATTCCGGCCGAAATGTTGGCGAAAACGATGGAAAATGCTGCAAAAAGGGCACAATACGCCATCAACGCCAGAGGCGGCCATTTGAGAGATATCATATTCAAAAATTGATGTAAACAAATCTACTTGGAACAAGTTAAATGAATAAGATTGCCAACCGCCAAATTTTTATTCTTTTCTTTGATTTTTTTTTTAAAAACATGGGTCCGTCGAATATGGGCAACCCTGTATATCACTTAAAATGCATTTTCTTCACTCGCATTTAGGTTTTTTTCCCCACAAAACCTAGGTGCGGTGAGCGGCCAACAAGAGGAGAGTACTCATCAAGATTTAATGAAAATTTAAAGAAATTATCAAGAATTTTGGAACAAAAGCATACTGGGAGACTATTTCTGGACTCTAATACGTGAAGCCGAACCAATAGCATACAAACGACGCTAAAATAACGTCATTCACTTTTGAAAATTCATTGATTTTTAAATAAACAAATGATTTTTTGATGAAAACCTGACGTGAAAAAAAGAAAAACCAATTACAGGTTCGAATTCATCCCAAGAAATTAACTTAGGAAATATATTTGGTTGCTCCAGTCCAAAACTTTGTTGGCTAGTGTAATTTTTTAATCCCAAAAACTGAATTATGAATATTTAATTTAAATTTAATTTTATATAAATTTGTGGAAATTAATTAATTTTAAATTTACGATGCAATCAATGTTCGAAACTTCAGCAGATTTAAGAAAACATACTAAAATCCAAAAATTTTAAGATTTCATCGAGTCTGTAGTCTATAAAGTACAACGTATTGAGAAATAACATAATTAGTTTTGAGGTTGTTTAACATAATACGATTGGCCCAACTTTAGATTAACCGAACATAGCAATTTTAAATTAAAACTTTGTATTATGTATGTGCATTTTGAAAGTAATACTGTTAGGAGTCTAGTGATGAACACAGTTAAGTAAAATTGAATTCTTAACTGATTAGATTGAAGAATTCAATCTAATCTACAACAAAGCGCAGTTCAACTGGCAAAAAATATAAATTTCAATGCGTTTGCTGGCAGTAAGGGGCGCTTATGAAAAAATGAATTACGGTTGAAACCTAACAAAATTTGACGCCTGCGCAAAATTCAATTCGCCAAGAAAAGCAAAGGTGTTAAAATTCTTGCACGTTGATGGTGATTTTACGGTTCAACGATATGTGAACAAACAAAACGATCGTGCATAATTAAAGTGCAAATCAAAGAAAATTTGACCAGCGACTTGGGCCGCGGTAATTAACACAGGGCGCGCACTACCTTTTCATTGTATGGGACGTAAAGGCAAATCAACAAAACCAATGTGGAAATATTTCTTGGAAACGTAAAAAATTCCGTAGAAACCATTGGATGTTTCAACAGGACTCGTCACTATCCCATAAAGCCTGTGAAGTCCAAGAAAAAAAATTAAGGAATAACGTCACAGCATCATTGCCTCACGGTAAAAGCCACCGTATTCTCCGGACCTAAATCTAGCGGACTTTTCATTCGACCCATTTTGAAAACTTTCATCAGCAAAAAATGTGGGATAGTCAACACCTTAAAGATAGTCGAGAATGGTACACAATCTCAGCAGGCAAAATACCATGAAGATATTCCAGATTGACCCGATACCATTATCAGTACTAAAGGTGTATACGTAACAATAAACTGGCTTTAAACCCACTGGAAACTACTGTAGTGATAGAAGTCGGTCCCTCGGTTTCGTCTTAAATTATATGTATTTTTCTTCTAAAATGAAGTACTATTTTTGATTTCCTAATTTTCTATATCTTTTCTTTATTACATATATATTCTTTTGTATACTGAATTTTACATTATATCATGTAAAAAAATAAATTATAAATTTCCATCATGTTATACTCATTAACAATAATAAAAATAGTACTTTATGACAGATATTAATAAATTAACACAGAAATTCAAAGCGGTATGCCAACATCAGCAAAATAAATTTGGTACACTTGGAGCGGAACGTGGATGCCAAATAAAGTATGAACGCTAAATTTAACATTTAGAAGTCAGATGATCCGTGGACATCTACAACTGTAAACGGCATAAAGGGCAGACGATTCGCTAGCAAACCACTGAATAGTGGACGCCATCTTTGTAGAACATTGTAGTTAAATCGTAACTCTAAGCTACATTCCCCTAGTTAGTCTTAGTCCTCCGCTGTTCTCTGCTCCGAAGAATGCTCTGACTGTGAGGCATCGTGTTCTATCACGAAAAAGGCGTTGATTGTTAGGCTCCGTGAGTATCACTCCATTCATTCCTTTTGCCGTATTCTATCACGAAGAAGGCTCTGACTGTTAGGATTCGTTAGTATTACACCATCCATTTTTCTTCTTTTGTTATATCATGAAGGAACCTCTTACTGTATGGACTCGTGACTATTACTGCATCCGTTCCTCTCCCGGTATTCCATCACGAATAAGTACTAATATACACGTGAATACTAATATACCGTATATATACCATATATATATATACCAATATATCAAAGTACCGTATTGCAAAACCAAGGAAGGGACACATATCCCCATCTTTACCCAATATCAAATCTGTAAATCTGATACAGCCCGCGTTATTGGCCGTTGTCACTTCCATGAGCCTTCCCGATGTAATAGTTGCCATTGAAAATTCAGACTGCGTTGAAAATGACCGAACGGAGAAAAATGTTAACATACTGAGTCTAGCCAATGGAGACAGAAAGCATGATGTGGGAAGTAATTTCCTCACGATATCCTCTGATGCGTCTGGAATCTCTGGATCGTCGTTGACTTCAGTGGCGTCAATATGTGCTAATCACTATGAACATTATGTGGATTATAGTGAGGTGTACTCGTATACATCAACGGAGAATAAAAACCGATTGTATTCAGAAGCAGCCGAGTCGGTAACTTCGGAAGAAAACTCGTTCTCAGTTCTGGATGTCGGAAATCCACATCTTCGTGGATATCGATTGGTATTGATAATTCTTGCTCGATGCTTTTTGCATGATGAAATTGAAGACTTGAGGCTGCATTTGTTAAGCTAGGTAACAGCGTGGAAGGAGGACATGCTGCTGAAAATTTTTGTTTTCGTATTCGCGTAACGACGATTTGAAATATTTTAGTAGACCTGCCAAACGGAGGAAGAGATAATGCGTAATGATGGAACTCGACCTCTCGTTTTCATCCTCACCTATACATATGTATTGTTTCCAAATTAATTTTGATTTCCTCATTTTCTATATTTTCCCTTTTAATGTTTCTTTTACTGAACTCTACTTTATATCATGTATTGAATAAATTAAGTTATGAAATTCATCGACTTTATGCCCCTTAAAAATATTGATGATAATGATAGTAATTTATCACAAATACTAATAAGTTATCACAGAAATTAAAAGTGATATGCCGACACCACCGACATCAATTTAGTGCACCCTGCTATTAAAACGCCGCCCGGATGCCAAATACACTTCGATAAGGTGCTTGTAATTAAATTGTAACTCCTGGTTACATTCTTTGATTCCCCTAATGACTGCGAGGCTTCTTGAGTATTACACTATTCATTCCTCTCGCCGTGTTCTACTATAAAGAAGACTCTAAATATGGGACCTCGTGGGTATTACACCATCCAATCAACTCACCGTGTTCCACCACGAAGAAGGCTTTGACCGTGAGGGTTTGTGAATATTACACTATATAGGTACTTTCCTCTCTCCGTGTTCACCACAAAGAAGGTAGATTCATTCTTCTTACCGTTTTCTGTCACGGAGAAGGTGTTTATTACCTTTCCAATTAATAAAGCATTTTGAATGTGATGTATCCTTAGCAACGTTATTATCGAGATAAATTGCAGCTTCAATATATTGTTTACGAAAAAATTACGGCATTAATAAATTTCTACAGTTTTTCCTAGAGCTATGGTAGAAACAATATTGAGTATTTTGAGAATGATATGGCAATATTCCCGGCATGGCGATGTATCTTAAGAGATACAAAATATTACAATTTGCCACATTTTATTCAAATCGTTTACCCGAATGTGAAAGGCACGGACGTATTTTTTTAAATTTGTCATTTCTTAAAAAAATACCAAAATCAAAACAAGTGGGATCTATTCGATTAAGCAAAGAAGCCTTATTTGACTAAAGCTTGAAATTAAAAAATAAAAGGAAAATTTTTTCAACGACATCGTCAGTCCATTGGCAGCGTCAACCTATCTGCAGGTACTGATCAGATAGTAGGGTAATGGTCAGCTATGTGACAAGACAGCGAATCTATTAACTTTCGGATTGATGCGAAAATCGTTTTTATTGTAATTGTAATAGTAGTCCTTAATGCAATTGCATTCCAAATGGAAATGAAAATTTTGTAGAAAAAATATTTATATGTTTTAATTTCAGCGCTTTATGTTAAGTCTTTCATCTTCTTACGCCAAATTTCTTGTCAATATTTATAACACAGCGTGGCGCACCAATCGTAGTATTCGTTTTCACAGCATTTGGTTCCAGCAATATGGAGCAACTACACACATAGCCAGACAAATTATGGCAGAGCTCCAACGAAAATTCACAAACAACTCACTTTCCGCTGGCCCCCAAGATCATCTGACCTGACTGCACCAGGTTCTTTTTATGGGACGGAATAGGGCGACCCCGCAATGAACAATTTTTCACACATGAGGTGAATTTTAATTTCTCTCAAATAAAATCTATTGTTTTGTAATTTATTCACCAATTTCTAATTTATTTCCTTCAAAATAGTCCCCATCAGATATCATACACTTGTGCCAGCGTTTTTTTCTAATTTTCGAAGCAGTTCTGATATGCACTTTTTGGTATGTCCTTGAACAATCGTCGCAAAATGCCGTCCTTTCATGTGTCTCTTCAATCTTGGGAACAGACAAAAGTCGCAGGGGGCCACGTCTGTTGAATACGGTGGCTGAGGCATGATAACGGTGTTGTTTTTGGCCAAATAATCTCTCACAAACAAATATGAGTGAGCAGATGCCTTATCATAATGAAAAAGCCATGAATTTCTTTTCCACACTTCCGGACGTTTTTTTCGTATCGCTTCACGCAAACGGCGCTCAACTTCAAGGAAATACACCTTATTCACCGTACGACCTTGTGGTCCGAACTCCTGATGCACTACGCCATGGTATTGGAAGAAAACTGTGAGCAAAACCTTGACATTTGTTCGAACTTGGCGTGCTTTTTTTCGGTCTTGTCTCTCCTGGTCTCTCCCATTGTGGCGATTAGGCTTCGGTTTCGATGTCATAACCATATACACATGATTCGTCACTAGTTATGAGCACTAGTCACTAGTTTTAAGCAAATCTGGATCATCGTTGACGTCATTCAACATTCAACAATTCCTGAGCGATGCTCATGCGATTTCGCTTTTGGTCAAAATTCTGGAACTTTGGAACGAACTTTGCTGCCATACGCTTCATGGCCAAAATTTCCGAGAAGATTCCATGGTATGAGCCAACCGATATGTCGACATCCTCAGCAACTTCTCTAATTGTGATTCGGTTTTTTTTTCTTTTTGACTCAGAGTACTCTCACCGTATGCCACTGTTAACATTTCAAGTGTTTTTGAGCACTTAATTCCATTTTTTACACAAAATTTGAGGCAACTTCTTTGATCCATTTTTTTCGATAGCAGAAAATCGCCGAACACACAGAACGCCTGTATTATTTATGCCTCTCACAAACAAACTAAACATGCTATATAGATAAAACTGACAACATATCTTCGAAACGAGTGCACCAACTTAAACAAAATATAATAATCGGAAATCGAATGTACTTGTACGTAGCGCGCGAAATTTGAAAATTCACCTTATTTTTTGAACACACCTAGTATGCGTGAGTGACCACTGAGGTCATTTACGGTCTATCATTATCACAACCAATTATGTAAGATAAAATTAAATTTCCTGGAAAAAAAGTAAATAAAAATAAATAAATAAATGAAATACATTGACTAAAAAAAGTTATTTGAATTCCTTATTGTAGTGTAATTGGTGCGCCACCATGTACGTAAGTTTAAAACTGAACTGGCTTACATAAAACTTTGGCATACGTCCTTTGTCATTGGTGCGAAATTGTGGGGGTACCGCAAAAATGTCAAAGAATGCGGTGAAAATGCTCTGAATTAAAGTAAAACAATTAGGCTTTCTGAAGTCCTTCGCTTAGAAATTGTAGAGGGACCATCATTGATTTTCTGTAAACTGGTGAATTTATATATGTGGTACCCAGAGTGTTCTGGGCTGGCATTTTTTAAATACTGGTTTTAGCAGTTCCTGTCAATCGGATTTGCAAATTTAGAAAATGTTTTCAAAATAGCTTTGTGTTTAACAAAGTGAAATGTAATAGTGATTGATTCGCACGCATTTGGTTTAAGGAAATTGGCGATTCTAACCAATTATCTGAAACAATGCCTACAACTACAAAATGCATGCATTGACTGCTACAGACAGTTTGATGCTAAGATCATAATTCCCAAGATTATGTTGTTGGCATTATCATAAAAATCCACTTTCCGAACTGTTTTTTTTTTTTTTGTTTTTTTAGTTTTTGCATAGCTTTGAACCCCATATTTAATTCGATTAAGGTTGGTTCGATTGGTTGGTTATTGGTTCAAGTATCATCCATAGGCTTGGGATGGGGGTTGAAGAGCAAACCGTTTCTATAAATGTGATTTTTTTTGCATTATATATTAGCATTTCCTGGTAAAACAAAGCCAAAAAGGTATAAAATTAGGTATTTACATGCTTTTCATAATATCGAGCACTTTCATCAAAAAAAAAAAAAAATATGTAAAAGCATACACTTTCTTTCAAACTTTTATCTATAGACAAAATCAAAAAATCGGTTCACTCGGTCTTCTTGCTGGTCTTTAAAAAAATTGATAATAACTTGAAAAGGGGTTTTCTGAAATAGTCGGGTATTTGACACAATAGTGATACCTTAAACGACATCGGAATAGAGTCCACTTTCATTCTCTTTCATTCATTGAAAGCGTGCTAAATTATTTTGAATTTAGCACGATATGAACCTAGAGAAAAATTGGATTGAATTAGGTAACTTGTATGGGATTTACCAAAACTGATGTAGATATCTAGTCGACTTTTTTTAATTAACGCAAAAACCTGATAAACAAAATTAGTTAGCTCAGGTGTAAGAATTAGGAACTACAGCGGAAAAATAAAATTTAGACAAATCAGGCAATTTATACGGGACACAATGGGAGCGGCAAAGCAATGTATTTTCATAACATAATATATATATAGGTATATATATATATATATAAATTAAATACATATATATATATGTATATATATATATATATATATATATATATAAATTAAATACATATATATATATATATGTATATATATATATACATATGCATGTATGTACCTGTAAAATACGATTAAGTATACAAATTCCTTGTTTTATCAAGATATGAAAATCTGCAATTATCTTTAAATCGTTGCATTATCTCGTGGACACTTATCTCAATTAACTTCGGGTTGCACTTTCCGTGCAAACATTCAGCAGCATACCTTCGGTTCAGATTATATACGTACATATTTTTTAAGTTTTTATTTTGTACTATCCGCAATCTCTTTCAGTTGGTCTTGGCTGCGCGTGGGTACCAAATCGAACGTAATGATCAAACAGTACCTTCAGATATGTTACCGGCCTATGAAGGTGAATTGTAATATTCTGAATGCAAAGCACCTGTGTAGGGAACTTCTTAGGGGATTTATTAAAAAGAAATACATTATCTGTTTTTTGTTGTAGTTTGTTTCAGTTACCGACAATAAACCTCTTTCCAGATCCTTGATGATAGCATTAGGTACTCTCCCGCAAGCTCAAACTGCAGAGTAGTCATTATAAAAAGCAACCGACTTGTGTTTTAAACTTTTAAAATCAGAGATGAAAATTGAGTATACAGCTGGTGATAAGACAGATCATTGCGAAACTCCTGCTGGTGTAGATCTCAGCGTTAATCTAAGCCAGAAAATACACGTTTGTCCGGGAGACTTTTCACAAGTTTTTCTAAATACTTAGAAAAGCTATACTAGTGTAATTAGTAGGCTTCATCTGCAAATACCAGACCGAATCAAATGTTTTCTCAATGTTGAATAAGATGACACCTATGCTTATTCTTCTATTTCTGTTGTCACATATAATTTTTTCAATTCTCTTCATTTGATGAATAGTGTAATGACGTATTCTAAAACCAAATTGATGCTCATGCAAAAAAAATGTATTTTTCTGCATAATATTATTTTTATCAAAAAATTTTATCGATCATATTCAACTTGCTGATCGGTCTATAGTTTGATGGATATTTGGGATTTTTGAGCACTGGAGTCAAATATATATCCATTCATAAAGCGCAAAGGTGCTCACATATTTTAAACACATCTGTCTTAACTCCATCCTTGCCAGGCCCTTTTTTGTTTTAAATTTTTCCATCTATAGATGTTAAATCATCATCCACTGAGCGTATTTCATGACTTGACATTCTCAATGAGGAGCGGGAAATTTTTAATTTGCACTCTCTGATTGTTATTTACTTGGGAGTAACCAGAATAAGAGATCAGACATTCGTCTGATGGCAACCGCACTTGGGCACGAAAAACCGCGCCCAGACAACCCCTGATACAATGAAGAATGTCGCATAGCGTCTGAGGAAAAGGATGCTGCATACAGGGCAACCCAGCTGCCAATAGTATCCCCTGCTGTAAGGTAACGCTGTAAGAAGAAGAAAAGAGAGGTATACCGACTATGTCGACGGAAGAAGCGGTTGTGAAAAGAGCGGAAGAGCGAGCATATAGAAAGATACAGGAATAGAGACGAAGCGCGAAAATTCTAGCAAAAGATCAAAAGTAATGGTAATGGAACATGTTCTACCCTGTAAGGACAGCGACGAAAATCTGAGCATTTTTATTAGCTCTTAGTTCCGGATAGCAGGACTAATCAAGACGATGACATAAAATGTTCAGCTCCGAGCCAAAACAAGCTCAGAATGTTAGTATTGTATCTCCAAAACAACAGGCTGCAGAAGCTGATGGCCTGCCAGCAGAGCTAATTAAAACCGATGGCGATGAGTTAATAAATAGCATGCATCAGCTCCTAAATACAGTTTGGCTCGAAGAATACATGCCCGATGATTGGAAATTGAGTGTACTATGTCTTGTGTTCAAAAAAAGCGATCGAAGCACGTGTAAAAATTATCGCGGCATCATTCTTTTACCCATTGCTTACAAGGTCCTGTCGAATGTGATATGTGAACGGCTAATTCCGATTCTAGCTGACTTAATTGAGCCTTATCAATATGACATATAACGTCCTGGCTAGTGTGATATGTGAAAAACTAAAGCCAATTCTACCTTGCCTGACTAAGTCTTATCAGTGTGGCTTTAGACCTGGAAAATCATCTACTGAGCCCAAGAAAAAACACATCGGCACGTACAGAATACAAGGCGGATGAACCAGTGCTGGGAGTTTTCGAGCGGAAAACATTTCGGAAAATATATGAGCCCACCATAGTTAACGGAGAGTATCGACGTCGCATGGGCAATGATCAGTTTGAGGTATAATCCGACATCAGCGTGGAGAAGGAGAATAATTGGAGAAGCAGCGCAAAAGACTCAAGCGCTTAGGATTACTTTCCACGTAGGGCATATTATAGATAACGATGTATATCCTGGTCGCCACCTAAGTAAATAAGACGTTCTCAGTATTGCCGTTGTCTGGTATGTACTCTCGAAAACATCGGCAATTGTATTTGCTGTGCTCACGCTGTCGTCTATAGTTGAGCCATTTGTGGTTAGTTCGCAAACAGCAAATTTCTTGCCTCTCAAAGCTTTTGACACCTTCCGGAAATTTTCGTAACCAGCTGGTAAAATACGCAGAAATGCGTTGCAGTTCTTTTTTATGTCAATAGATATGTGAATGTTTATAAATAAGGTAATTTTGTTTATCACGTATTTTAAAAATGTTCTTCGGCTATGTTGGCCAATTAGATAGGTGCTAGTTTGAGGAAGGTTTCGTTTCCAATGACGTAAAAGTGGTCTTATATTCAATTCTAGTTATTCTATTGGACGTCAACAAATTTCTGATTAATAGAGTCGGCTAAATTATATACTGGAAATCGGTATGATTTCCTTTGTACAGCGCCATAAATTTGTAATGTAATATGATGATGTCACATTGTAATACCTCTGGACATGATAAAACTGTTGATATTTCTAGGCTGGAGTTAATTAACAACAAATCATCTATCGAACTACCGAGTTGCAACGTCTCTTTGGCCGTACCCTGCGTAGTAACAATGCGCGTGAATATAATAATTTCTATTCAGTTGATGAGAGAATTTAGATTGCATCTGCAAAGAAATCTTGATCTGATCCAGTTATTTTACTTATGTCGTTTAAGAAATGAGGTGTGTATTTCGGATTACAAGCTGACGTAAATCTTATTTGCTGATTATTTATCAAAATTATTACGGATATATTTCCTGTTTTTTCGGTTTTTATCGGCGACATTACTTGATGTGTAATAGAATTCTTTATCGTAATTAGAACACACCCACAATGAGTGCTCCTATCATTCCACTATGTTCTATATTGTGTCAATTTGAAATTGTGCTGTGTATACAAAAACGTTTTTTGTGTGTTGCAGATTAGATGACATGTTCTAACATCATTCCAAGCACCTTCATCTTGTCAAATTTGTTTTTTCCGTTTTTTGTGGTGCACCAAAATAGATTTCCATTATTTTTTCATTTGACAAATGGTTGTCAATATAATACATCTCGGTTGTGGTCTTTTTGCTATCAACTACCAGCTATCAGGATTGTCTTTTATAGTTTTATGAATGGGATTGCCTATTATTTCTCTATATTTTTCCCTAACTTTCTAAATATTCTCGGCGGGATGGACATCCAGGATTATCAGTATGGTGGTTAACATTTTTCCCTTTCCTTCTGCAAGCAATTAAAAAATTTATAAATTGAAGAATAATCTGAGTTGGTTTTGTTCAGCTCACATTCAGCAAAATCATGTGAACTGGACCAGAACAAACATGGTGCTCTTAGAACATTCAGTTGGAGCCCTGGATTGCGTCAATAAACTACAATTCCTTAGAAATATCCAATTTTCATTTTTTTAGTGATCTGGTTCTAGTCGAACCCGATTTGCTCGTCTTAATCTCATTTATTATGATTGGATAAATATTACAACTATTTTTTAATTTGTCCGAAACAGTTGCCATATCAATTTGGCGAATCCGAAAAGAATTAATTTGAACTTCCTTTGATCCCTCAAATAGAAGTTGTGTCTTTTGTATTTCGTTTATTGACTATATCTTCGTAGTCACTCATTCTATTTGCCAACACCTTTGTGCCAACACACATTCGCTTATATTTTCCAGTACTTTCGAGTACTTTAATAATATCCGTTGTTACGTAAATCGACCACAATTTGTGGAAATTTAATGACGAAATTGCTTGATCAGGCTGCAGCCACGCTTATGTTATGGTCACTGTCTAGACCGAATAGTTCCCGATATTCATTGCCACGGGAAACTTTTACGGTTTTCTACTACTTAAATTGTGGGTTACTTCCCCAGAGTTTCTAACGTTTTGGTTACATTTTCGAATTACAAATAACAAACGATTTAAAATAAGAGATTATTTTTTGCCACACAGCTGATTAATGTCAAGAACTGTTATATTTTATCTTACTAATTCGAAACTTCAAAGGAAATATTGAATTTCGGAAATCGGTCAAATTGTATGGGAAAAACGAATGAGAATGAATTTTGGAAATCGGTCAATTTGTATGGGAGAAATAAGAAGGGGAGTGGTAATCCTGTCATTTTTAATTTCATTTACCAAACATTTAATGTGAACCAAATTGGACTAAATTTAGTTCAACTGAATGAATATGAGCTAAGAATATATAGGTAAAATCGCTCATTTCCCCGGGAGGTATTAGAAAGCCATGGTTATAAAGCCATAAAACGGTACCGAAGTGGTGGTTCGACATGCCCCGATTATAATTCCAAGCTACGATCTGTCAGAATATTGGGCTATATATTTGAGTTGTTTCAATTGACTTAAAACGCCACGCAACACATTTTTTAAAAAGAAAGTTGTGAACAGTTTTCCCAAAAAGGAACCAACGAGGACAGCAAAACTGAGTGGAAAATTCTATCTGTAGTTCCTTCTTAAACAACTAATGGCATTTAAAAGTAAAGTAATCCACATTTCATAACTGCTAGCTTTACATAAAAAAAAAAATGTTTTGAATTAATGGGCAATAAAATTATCATAACCATAACTTACTGAAATCCCCTATATAGAAAAATTGTTGATATTTGCAAAATCGACAAAAAATCACAATACAATTAAGGGCGATAAATAAAAATTTGAATTTTGATGTGAATCTTTATGAAACTTCGTAAAAAATATCGACGCCGTAGACAGTAAGTGGGTATTATCGGCCTGCACTTTATTATACTCCTTATACAAACTTAGTCTAATCGTTGATTGCATTGATTTTAGTTTTTATTTATTGCATTTGCCTATAATGCAAAGCAGAATTCGGAAAATCGAACGAATTGCGATTTCGCAATTCCATTTTTCCTCTGTAGTTATGAAACTAAAAAAAGTCGACCGATTAACCAGGCCCCTCCTGATACCTCGCATACAAATGACCGATTTAACCCATATATTCATATTTTCAGCTGTACTGAAGTCAGTTAAATTTGGCACACATCATGCGTTCAGTGAAGCAAATTCCCAGAAAGAAAATGGGGAAATGGGTCATATACCTTCTGGTACTTTCTATATTAATTGGCCGATATATTGAAATTTAATGTTCCGGTGTAATCCCTAATTTGTAAATTAGTAGCTGAAGTTATAAGCTTTTCTCAATTGCATTGCATTACAGGGCTTTGCAAAAGGTGAAAAAATCGAACGGACAACCGAGGACAATTTAGCACATACATTACCATATTCATATTTTTCATTCAATTGAACTAAATTCATGGTAATAACCCTGAATTTACGCACCATTCATTTAATGCAGTTAGTTCAGTGAACAGAAAAGGACTATGTTGCCACATAGGAATTGGTCGATTTAGCAGAAATAAACAGAAATAATATCTATGCGGAAAACTTCAGAAGCTATAATTTTGCTTTCTTGATCGTGCTGTAATTGAGAGAATTTTTTTATAAGAACAGAGTGGTTTACCATGGCCTTTCTGGCACCCCTCATACCTTTGTATCAACGAAAAAAATACTTTAGGTGAAAATACTCGTATATGGAATTCAGTGCACAGGTCTGGTTTCTGTATCAAATATACCATAGATGGTGGATACCACGCTGAAGACGTTTCTATCAAAACCTCACTTCGTCGAAGCATGCGGAATTTCTTAGCTCTCGATATATTTCATGAATTTATATATCACTAAAATACATATATTTAAGCTAGACATATTGTAAAAGCGTTGTAAATGTAATTCAACATTTTATATACTAGTCGAAGATAACTCTACAGCAAAATGTGGAAACGTCCCATAAATCAAGTCTGACTGTGTGTAAAATTTACTTACATTTATTATTTATTTATTGAGTTTGTAAAACTCAGAAATTTGATAGTTATACTCTTCCGATCAACTTACAATTAAATTCTAAGTTTATTAGGGTGATCGAAATCGTAACCTAACGACAATTTTGGTTAAGAGATATATTCGACTATTTTACGGCAGTAAATCTAGTTTCAGTTAATTGATTTCAAGCCGCGGCACACAATTTGTTTATGACTACTACGGATTTGGAAGCTATTTTTGAGAAATCTTAATGTGTGGATTTTGCGAATATTTTTATTATGTATAAGTATAAGTATAAGCAAATCGAAAAATTGCTGATCTCGGGAAACTCAAACGGTGAACATTAGCATATTTAAAAAATTGTAATTAATTCTTATCAACGGTACAAATTCACTAATATTTCGTTAATTTTTCGGAGACATTTCTAGAACCAATATAAGGAACTGTAATATTTTCTAATAAGGAAATCTCTATTTTCAGAATTCTGTTAAAAAAAATATAAAAAATATATATTTACATTTTTATTATATTATATCCGGAAATCTGGAAATCAGGTTCATGAAATCATTACACCAATTTAAATTATAATTTAAGATAATTCGAAAAATTAAAAACAACTGAGAAATGAATGCTATATATGTATATTAACTTTGTTTTATATAATAAATGGTGTTTTCATGACATTTTCATGATATTTTCAGAAGAAAGTGTTTAAAGTACCAAGACTAAATGCGTTTCATGGTTTTTTAATTTGATCGACCTATGTTCGTTTGTGTGACTGGTAAAATCTTTAAAATTTTTTTAAAAATTAATACGACCTAATATTTTTTCTTTCTAGTATCTCTCATACGAATTGACCAATTTTCCGAAATTCAATTTCCTGTATGTAATTCCTCATCCGCAACCTACAGTACCTTAAATTTTGGTCCACAGAACTATTTTGTAATGCGCGTTAAAATTCGAAAAATCGACCCTCATACGTAAGATTCTTGTCCTTTACGTAGTTGTACTAAATTTAACCTTCAGATACCTCCCCGAAATTCCATCACTCCTCTGTATTTTCTAATTAGTAGGCTGTAATAATCTAAATTTTCGGTCATGTGTTGCTTTATAATTCACCATAAAACTTTAAAAAACAGGCGAAGTAAGCACTCCCCTTCCTGTAACTCCCATACAAATTAATATTTTGGCATATATTTCACGTATATTTTTATCTCTATATCTTTCAAGAAGTTGCACAAAATTTAGCCAAATGTAGCACATATCATGTATTTGATAAAATAAGTTTTATAGAGTGAAAGGGCCACCGTGTCACATCTGTTCTGCCACATTTTAAACAAATTGACCGATTTAGTGAAATTCAATTTTCTGCCCTAATCCCTAATTAGTAGATTAAGCACTCCTTCTCTGGTACCTCCCACACAAATTTTGTTTTTAACTTATATATTTCTAGATTTTCGTCTTTCATTCAATTGTACAATATTCTATATACGAATAATTGAGTTATTTAGAAGTGCTAATGAAAATAAACAGCAGTACCACGCCTCCTAAGACACCGCACATACAACAATCAGTGGTCCTCTACATTTCCCAAACTGACGACATCAGTAAGTTACAATTTTGCTTCTTTTATTGTTCTTTAAGTCAGAATATATTTTTATAGCAAGTTGGTAATTGACACCGCGCCAGCACCGCATGTTTACAGTAATTTGTATATACTAATCGTATGAATGTAAAATGTGTTCCAGTAAATTATGAACATCGGAAAATCTGGCCTTTTCACTTGTTTTTCTTTTCATATAAGGTGGCTGTTGCTTTCAAAATTATTTCCAGGTTTTCAAAGCCTGCTTTAGTTCTCAAAATTTGTTGAAAATTAACAATATTATCGCACTTTTTGTTAATTTTCTATTTTATTAACACAACAAAGCATATTCAGAATTTACTTTAATTTATAAGAATCCAGCAACTAACATAAGAATACAACATATCTACCATTTCATAAAAACCATTATCCCAACGCCAGGTGGACCGTCTTCATATATTATTTATACCATAAGAAAAACCGAAAATAGCCGGCAACACCGGATTTTTAAAAACGTTTAAATCGGCTAAACGGTTGCATGAAAATAGTGATTTTAAAAAACCGGAAATAAGTTTTCCAAAGAAGATGAGTCACAATTATTAACCCATTTGAAATACACATGCTTTGTTTGGACTAAGGCCAATCCCTGTTAAAAATTAGTCATATCGGTATATGATATTGACTTCAATAGTAATGGCCTGTCCAAGCTTGGTTATATCGCTTACACAGTTGGGAATTGTTATCGGATTTCAACCATAATTAGCACATTTGTTTTATTTGCCACAAGAATGATTCCCGGTAAAAATGAGCCCCATTGTTCAAAGTTTTTACATAGCCCTTATATAAATCCACAAGCTTAAACCCCAAAGCATTGTTGTCATCAGAGCTCAATCATATTTAGCACACATATTTGATTTGGCATCTCAACAAAAATTGGTTGTATTTATCCATGTTTTGAAACAAGCTTCATACAAATTAAGAACCTTTTCTTGGTTTGATCGATTCAAATGGTCATATTTCATCAGAATTCCAAAATATTTAGCAGATATATTTTATTTTCAAATATCATGTTTTCATACTGCCCACATAAATTAAATATTCACTAATGAGATGTATTTCTTCAATATTATTTTTAAATATACTTTCAATATGTTGGAGTAGTAAGTTTTCAAGGGAGATGAAATGCAGTAACTAAAATTAGTCAGTAAAAAAAGACTAATCTTTTCAATTAGATAAATTCAGTAGACAAAACGATTGGCATTAAAATCATGCTGTGATATATTTAAAAGTCATATAATAAAAAATATTTCATGCTGATTATGTTATGTGCCTTTCGTACAAATGTTATAAATAATAAAATTGATAATAATTTTGATATCAAACGTTGGAGATTTTCAAATTAGTTGTCAGCGTTTTTCATCATTTTTAATTAGCTGCATTACATACTAGTTTGATGTTTGCTATGGTGATTTCCAACATTTTAGAAGTAAAAAATATCGTATCCATCTTACAGCAATCAATACCTTTAATAGTTATATCGAGGTTTGAATGCTTCGGATATTGGCTTACCGGAATTTTTGTTAGGAAGATTGGATGTTGCTGACTTTCTTATACCAATAACAGACTGGTTTCTGCTTATACATAATAATTGTTATACTGAACAAGTACAAATTAACTCTACCCCTTACTTTACTACCGAGTTCTTGAAAACGATTGTGAGGCAGTGCCTGATGAAATGTGTAACGTGACATAGATGATATTATTTACACGATAATGGAATCGGTTGTTTGATTTTTAGAAAGAATTTATGTTTTAGGTGGAAGAAACTTTTGGAATAACCGTAGCGCTGGATCCCTCTACTAAACATGAGAAATGTTCTTTCTATTCAAAGCAGGAATGCAAAGAAGTTTTTTTATTTGAAAATTAAAAGCGAAATTATTTGGAGATGAATTGAGTTAGATGAGTTGATTCTGAGAGGAAACAAAGGAGTATACGAATAATTACGGATATCGCGAAAAGCTATTGATTTATTCTCTTATACGAGATACATGCATTTTCCGCATTTATTCTTAAAGCCAATCAGATTAGTATTTATTTCATTTCATGTGTGGTAGTTCTTGAAGAGTGAATAAAATTTAACATCAGAAAGTTTACATTTGTTAAAACATCAACGAAGCTCTTTGTATTCAAAATTGTTTCAAAGTATACAAAATGTTAAAGCAAAGAACTTGATTGGCTTTCATGTGGAAATCTAATAAATTTTGCTTAGGTGCAAAAAGAGAGTTAGAACGTTATTCCCCACCAAATGTTTCTAGTCATTTTGTAGCCATTAAATTGTTGAAGATTTTCATATTGCAATGATTTCACTTGTTTTAACTGACTCATTCAAGTTGACTATGTTTTTGTATTTATATTGGACTTAATATATCTACTACTGAAAAGCCAATAACTATGAGCAACAACAGATAATGACAGATGGGGCTTTAATAATTACGTCAGTTAAAGAATCATCTGCATAGTTTAAGATAAGAAGAGGATCCTGGGAGGTAATACGACGAATATTTAACAGTTTTACAGTAGCAGGTTCGTAGTAACGGAAGTGCTTGGTGTTGTCACATTTTTTTAATTGCTATTTTAAATGTGCAGCTAACCAAGAAACCAACACACAAACCCACCGAACGACTGTTGTGGTAATGACTGTGCAGAAAATGATAATGGCAATGATTCCGCTGTAAATGAAGCAGCGAAGATTACCAGAACTACAATGGAAATAATAAAGACTTAACAATATAATGTAAAACGTAATGTAATTAAAAAAAAAACATACACGACAATATCATATATTTTCATCCACGGGATAAAGAGTAACTACAGTGAATCGACATACGCATTTGCGTATGTCAACATCAAGTGAAATACCCGTGAACTTCGTTCGCTTCTTAAGCTTGGCTTAAAGTTTGTGTGTTTAAAGCAAATAATCTATGTTAAATTTAATAACCCATTACACTTTTGGGAAATATCAATTAGATTGTGAATCGACGCTATATATATATAACGCTATATATATATATGTATATATATATATATATCAGTTATCTTCTTCAATCTATGGTACACTTATTAACTTAAATTTATTAATATTTAGTAGCCCATGGCGACATATTGTTGACTCATTTTATAAGTACATCAATCTCCATCTTTAAAGCAAATTGGATCAACACCATTTCATCCTAACAACAAATAGAAGGGCTGTACGTGCACTGCAAATAAATTTCAAGTTGTTATATTTTTATTTACTTATTTGTATTTTTGACCTTCTCATATTTCCATTTACTTATTTAACATCGTTCACACCTTTTCGATTTTTTTTAAAGATTTTCATTACATCACCTACAAGAATGGCGGTATTTAACGAAAAAAAGAATAGTATAAAGTGAGCAGAACGGTTATTCACCCTAAAGGTGACCTGAGATTAAAAAGGCACTTCTCACAAAATAATTAGATTTCATACAGATCAGTTTTACACCTGCAAATTTAGCAGTGCTCATAATAACATGTGACTGCGGGTCAATTCGCCCTGCCCTCCAGAGACTACCAACCAAATGTCTTTTAACCTTAAAATCTTGGGTGAAAGTATTTTCTAGTGTATGTTTCATTTGACACGACAAAAATTTAACACTCAAAAGTAAAAGTTCAAAGAAAATATCTTTTAATCAAACGTATTTCATGATTTTTTAAGTGGATTTAGCGATATCCGTCTGTCTGACTGGTTGACCAGACACTATAAATGTTGTAAATCTTTATAAAATGTCTTGAAACTTGGTGCCTTTCTGGTATCTCCTACACAAATTAACCGATTTCCCAAATTGCGATTTATTCCGTTTAATCGCTAATCCATAAACTGAAGATGCTTAAATTTTGTCCTCTGTTTTGATTAATAATGATAATGAATTAAAAAAATCACACCGCTTTCAGTATCTCCCATACAAATTGGTCCCATACAAATTGTGTAGCATTCAGTCAAATCCGGCATATATCATGTGCTTAGAGAGGTACCATTCTGGCATCTTCCATACAAATTAACCGATTTGTTTTTCGAAATTTTATTTTTATTTTCCCTCCCGTTAACACTCAACCGCAGAAAGCAAAAACTTACATTTTTATAAAGTGAATACGTTATAACAATTAATAAAATTTTGAATTTTAAACCGGTCGTATAACCAAGCCATCTTTGGTAACTGCAATACATATTACCTAATTTAGCACGTATATTTCTTGATTCATAAATTTCATTCATTTCACAAAATTCGGTGTAATCTTATAAGCGTCAAGCGCTTAGCAAGATTAGTTTTGCGAGTGATCCACATTGCCCGCTTTAGCAGAAATCTTTGGTCCAGATATAATTTCTACCCGGAGGATTTTAAGAAATAATAATCCCTTTTTTTATAGTGCTTTAGTTCAAAGAATTTTGTTTTTATAAAAAAAAACTGTAGATTTGCCATCCCTCTCATGGCATCCTTCATAATTTTGCGCCAAAGCAAAAAGGCGTTGGTTGAAAAGACAACATTAGACTGAGATTTCTGTACTGGTTTTCATCACCACTCTTGAAATGTCTTCCAACAAAACTTTCAACACTGCAGTGTTTTCCCACGCTCTACTTGAGGACTGTAACTGGATTAACTGATCGCGCCCCCTTTTTTTTCAGCAATTATAGGTCATATTGGGCGAGGATGTATATAATTCAGATACATTCAATTTCCGGGCTGGTTCGGCATTTGTTGTCAGATCGAGAAAATTACCTATTTGATAATCAGACAAAGTATTCTTTGAAAATGATCGTTTTAAAAGAGAAACAGTTTTTAAACCAGTCCTTCAACCAATTCAAGTATGTAATGTCTTTGGCGCACAATGGCATGAGAATGGAGAATGAAAGAAGCTAAATTGTTTTATATACATATAGATGGTGCATGCTGGATACTTTCATTTGTCGGATCCAATGTGGAATTTGTACAGCTGAGTGGACGGCTCTTTGGTTTGATATGTTCTATCCCTCTGTTATCAATATCTGTCCATCGTCTATAACATAAAGATTTACGAGCATTTGGACTTTTGAATTCATTGTGTTCGTTTATTTCTTTTTGCTATAACTGAAGCTGCAAAAATTTAACGGGGCGTAACGATTGACATTGTACTGCGGTCTATTGGAACCCTCTGCCAGTTGCTGTTTGTTCTTATTTCAATGAATTTACCATCCTTGAAGTTAACAACATAATTCAAGAACAAAGTAGTGAAAAGTGGCAATAAAGTGCGTGAGCTGTTAACGATTACGCAATAAAATTGCCAAAATATGTGCTCCATGTGTTGTTAGGAATTAAGTGCATACTTTTTCATAAAAGTCTTTCAAATTGTATTGCTAAAAGATTACTTTAATTGATTCTTTTGATATTTCATTACATACCTTCAAGCATAGAATTGAAGCGACATATTTTTTTGCTCAATTGGATTCAGGTTTCTGAAGTTTTATGTGCCTATCGAAGAAGGGACTCTAACGTACACAGATATTAAGCTGCTTAGGCTGTTATAAATTAACACATAATAAAAGTAAAAGCATTTAAAGAGAAAAAAAACCAAATGTGTTCATAATTTTTTTATTTTTAAAGCAGTTAATTGTTGGATGACAGGAAAGCTAAATTGTGTATTAATAATAATTTTTAATAGCTGTAGTTCACAAATATTCGAGAAGCTGGACAGGCGCATAGTTGTTACAGATGCCAACTAGAAAATTACATAATTAGTATTTGATGTAAAGTGTGCAACTCTATCACAGTTTAACAATAAAAGAAGCCCGGCGAAACGATTTGAAAAAATGTGCAGTCAAAATCTATAATTTAGAAGCGTAGATGTAAATACAACCAAAGTCAATTCAATAATTTAACTGAAAGCTACAAATGGAAAGAAATTCGAAACTTGGGTGCTTTAGAAAATGATATTTTTTGCGCAGGATTAATTGATGTTGATAAGCGTAATACTGACTTTGTTTTGACAGCTGTGGACAAATCAGACCAGACCTCAGTCAAGAGGTTTTGGAAGCATTTCTTTTTTTTTGCCTTTCTCTTAATAAAGTAGATGACGGCACCTAGTATGCATACGAGTATACAATTATATGTCTTTAAAGTGGTCAGGCTATCTCAATTACAAAAAAATTCAAAGATTTCTTCCTGGTACTCAAACGGGTTGATGAACTTAGGGCAAGGATAAACAAAGGAGAGGTTGCGATATTGGTTACCATAGATTTTAGTAAAACATTTGAATTATTTTAAGTTGAAGAGATGTTTTTTTTTTCTTTTTCACGGGCAATAAGCTTCTTAGTATTATCATTCTAAACAAGCAGGAGGCAATTTGGCCAATGTGGTCCAAATGCGTCGGTAATAAGAAATTTCTTCAAGTTTTTGCTAATTATCCAAACGACATTTTGGGGGACAATTAGGGGCGTATAGCCTGTACGCAAATGACCTTCAAATTCTGGCTCTAACAGACGAAAATTCAAGTGAACTAGTGAGAGATTTGGAAAGAAATACCAGAGTATTAACTTCAGTTTGCTGCTAAGAATTCTTAAACTTGTAGGACATTCTATGTTGATGACATTGATTTTGTAAAGTCTGGAAACGGACCACAGTTTCTAATGCAAAAAAAAAAAAAAATAAAAACACATTTCAACAGCATCATAAATAAAGGACCGTGTTTCACCATATGTGTTTGGCTTTGTGTTGTGGGTTTGATAATGATCTTATTTTATAAGACTTTTATATATGGCACTCAAACATGTCCTGTATCCTTTTTTTTTGTCAATTCATTAAGAACACATGCTTCAATTAGGCTGCGTTCTGAATCATAAATACTGTAGCGATAATTTGTCATAAGATTGTGTAATATCTGGAACTCTGTATTGGTTTATATTGACACACAGTTTCGGAATTCAAGTGCAAACTTATGTCTTACGTGTAAAACTATCAATGCTGATAGTTATGAATATGTAAATTGTTTTTTTTTATTTTTGAAGGACAGTCAATGTCCTTGTAGTTATTAATTAGCAATTTGATGTAACTATGCTTTAGATATTCTATATAAATGAACCCTTTTATTTATAGATTTCAATACAACGTCTTGAAGGATACGAAGATGAGAATATATGGGTTAACCCGGTCACTTATGTGGGTGGTACCAGAAGGGGAGTGGTTAAAAGACCCATATTTCTCAGGTAGCATAAAACACTGCAATGGACAAAAGTCGACGTTGCTGCAGCCTACTAATTGGAAATTACAGAAGAAAGATTGAATTTCGGAAAATCGGTCAATTTGTATGGGAGGTACCCACTTTAATAAACCCTTAACGGGCACCAAATTTCGCTGAATTTAGTACAATAGAACTGAACCTATGAATATATTGGTTAAGTAGGCAAGTTGTGTGTCAGGTATTCGAAGTAGGGCGGCTAATCGATCGATTTTTTCTGTATTCTCAACCCTTCAAAGAAAAAACAATGGAAAAAATATAGAAATCTTGAACAGACCCCTTGTAATTTAAATGATGTTGTATATTTGCCGTATGAAATGATATATACGTTTTTTTTTTTTTTTGCAATAAATTTCAATAAACCTACATTTTTAAGAAATCTGCTTGTGTGAGGCAGAGTGCCATGTGATACTTCTATATTGCATATTTGTTTCCAATAATAACACAGTACAACAGCCAATCTGGGGGGTGAGAAATTCCAAGTCAGGGTGATGGTTCTAGGTCAGTATAGTAAAATTCTGAAAGGGTTTCGCGTTCGTATGTGTCAGTTTTTTTTATGACCTTTTACATTTTTTCCTTATCTTGATGTTTTTTCGCTTAGTTGTAAAACTTTGGCAAAAACGTAGTTTGACATAACTCGGGAACGACTAGTTCGATTTTGCAGAAACAAATTGAGAAAAATGAAGAATTACATTTCCTTTAATCCATTCATATACTGTTTCTCTACCAAATCAACATTTTTGCAATTATAAATAAATTCATGAAGAAAATTTTGTCAAAATTTTTTTTTTTTTTAATCATATAAATCCCAAACGGAAAAAAGTGTCAAGTCTTATAACTTTTACGTAAGGCCAAATAACCTATAAACAAAATGCGACATAGATCATAGAAATCGATTAACGAGTTCTGCTTTTATTTACAATTAAGTGAAGGTATACCATTTTGACAAGAATATTGATATTTGTTTTTATTCAAAAAAGTGTCATTTATCGCGTTTTTTTATAAATTTTCCCCAATAACTCCAGACTTCTGGCCATAAACTACTAAAAAAAATAAAGTAAACATTTTTATAATTTGTTATTTTTATTTTATTTATTTATTTTTATTTATTTTAATAAATATTGCCTAGACTTTTTCGATGGTGGTTATTCGGGACTATTGGCATCGCATTCATTGCTGTCATCAGTTTCTGAACCACACATAATGTCAATGTGTGACTCCACTGCTGGCCCTTCTGCGCCTCCTGAAAATTCTTTATCATCAGGATCATCCTTGTCTTGCCACACAAGCTTACTCCACCAGCAAATTTCCGCAATTATTGCACTCGGCGACTTTTTGCCTCTATATCTGTAAGTTTTTGTTTTATTAAAATGAGTTTGAAAAAATAAAAAATCAGTATTACCTCATTTCAAATGGCATAGCAACTTGATGATAGCGTTCGCCTTGTGACCTTCACCAGGATTAGTCCAAGTCATTGGGATACCGAATGGCATACTTTCACGTCTTCTATTTTTCCAATCCATTAGATTGTTGTAGCAGCTTTTACGCACTATATTTGGCACCCAATTTTTGTTCACTATAACATTTTGGTTGAAGTACATCTCGTATATTTGAACAAAATCAGTACTGAAATTTCCCCTTTTTTTATGTGTTGAGACATATTGACCGCAGTAGTAGCAAAAGCTATTTATATCTGGCTTGCACAGTTCCATATTCTATGACAAAATGAATGACAAAAATCGAGCAATGAAGTCCTATTTATACTACGTATTTTTCAATATTTTACTGACGTTCTAAAACATGACCACACATGAATGTGGGTGCAATTTGTGTAAAAAAATCATGCCAATCATGCCAACAGAAAAAACCCAAATAATTACAAAAGTGCACTTTCCTTTTTTTCCTTTTAATTGTCCGCGCACATTTATGACCGTTTTTCAGTTTTTTACAGCAACCATAAAAATCAAATAACCTTTTGTTTATTACTTTTTTTTTTAATTCTGAGAATCATAAAAAAAATCATCAATGTTTTTTCCAAGGAATTTTAAGCATATCTCGAGCAAATTTTTGAAATTCATACCTCTACTTAATTTTGAATAAAGGCAGAACGCGTTATTCGATTTCTATGATCTATGTCGCATTCTGTTTATAGGTTATGTGGCCTTACGTAAAAGTTATAAGACTTGACACTTTTTTCCGTTTGGGATTTATATGATTAAAAAAAAAAAAATTTCTTTGACAAAATTTTCTTCATAAATTTATTTATAATTGCAAAAATGTTGATTTGGTAGAGAAACAGTATATGAATGGATTAAAAGAAATGTAATTCTTCATTTTTCTCAATTTGTTTCTGCAAAATCGAACTAGTCGTTCTCGAGTTATGTCAAACTACGTTTTTGCCAAAGTTTTACAACTAAGCGAAAAAACATCAAGATAAGGAAAAAATGTAAAAGGTCGTAAAAAAAACTGACACATACGAACGCGAAAGCTTTGAGGATTTTACTTTACTGACCTAGTACCATCACCCTGACTTGGAATTTCTCACCCCCCAGACAAAAACCCCAAAAATGTTCCACAGTGTAATCAATCGGAAAACTTCAGGAAATGATCGAATTTCACCGAAAATGAAAGCGATTTTGACGTATGATTTTTTTCCACTTTTAGAAGACCACGTGCACGGAACACTCTACTGGTGGCACAAAAATTGTAATCATTTCTTATTGTAATCCTTCGTATGTTTATATTTTTGTAGAAAATAGAAAACGCCCTAAAAATGTTGCGCGCTTCTGAAAGGTTAGTTGTGAAAGTTACTTAATAGATCTTTGCAGTATTACGCTGCTGCGGCACGTCATAAAGTTCCCTCTTCTTAGAAAATTTAAAACAATGTCTATGTAAAATGATTTGCTAATCTTTGTTGTATTTTATCCAATACAATAAGATGATAAGATAATAGTTTATCATTTCGCTTGTAACAATGTGAGATCCCATAAATTGGGGTGCATGATAATTCAATATCCTAGATTTTTTCGTTCCCCAGAAATTGAAAAAAATATTAACATTTCTTAGGATACCGAAAATTTTAAATATTAATTTCCTCGTCAGTTACGGTACCAAATTTTAATAAAAAGCGCACAAAATCAAGTGCAATAATTTCTCATAACTTTTTTGTCTTACTTTGGGTACATCTTCAATGTTAGTTATAACCAAATCCATATACATGGAAAATTTTCGTCTCTTTGCCGGCAATACTATTACTATTATTATTTTTTTTTCATGAAATGTACTTTAAAAAACAAATAGGCTGGTAAACAGTAAAACCAGTATAGAAATTTCAGCCAGATTAACAGATTTGCATAAAAATTCTCATAACATCCTTTAGCTTCTGTGCAAAATTATGAGGCATGATTTAATGAAATTGAATGAATGAAGCAAAAATGTAGGATTATCTGGGTTATATTAAGCAACCTAAGATTATGTGATCGATTTCCTAGATTTTACCAATCATTATACAACAAAAATCATATATACAACAAAAGCTTAAGTCACTGATATTTACGAATTATGGATTACAACGGTCAGTATGTATGGAATGTTTAAATTTTCTGTAACAAATATAATGATCCCCAATTTTGATTGAGTTGGTACAAGTGTTTGAAAGATATAAATCTAGGAAAATATGTATTAAACCAATCAATTATATGGGAGCTTCCAAATTGACAAAATGGACAAAATTCTACGCTACTGCAGCCTTCTAATTTCAAGTTACCGATGAGCAATAGAAAATCGGTCGGTATGTGAGGCAGATATCCTGAAGGGATGGACCGACATAGGCCATTTACAATCGCCGGATACTATCTAGCAATATATTAGTCTCTGTCAAGTTTTCCATAGTTCGATAGAGATTTGCGGCAGTTAAACTCACATAATTTATTTTCATATCTTCCAACTGGTTGCACTAAATTTAGTCAAATTTGGGCTCACATTGTTCATTTACCAAAATAATCTCAGAATGAAAAGGAAGTAGATTGTTAAATCCATTCCCGTACACCCCATATAAATTTACAGATTTTTTTAAATTTAATCAATAATTCAATACCCATTACATTGTTTTGCAATTCTCTATGGTCTAAATCAAAAGTTTACCTTATCCGTATCGAGAATTGGAAGTAGAAAACATTTCAAAAGAATACGTTAATGCAGCTTCTCAATTACAAATTATTGTATAAATGAAATAAAAATTATAGGTAATTTGATAAATTTAAGTGGGTTGCGCAAAATGATATTGGCTTGACGTATGTGAAACTGCTGCAAATTTTGCGAAATACATGTAATACGCAAAAGTTTGTATATTTATATATAGGTATATTACACCTCATTTCTGATTGCTATGTTTTTGTCCATACAATGCATTAGTAAGCCATGGAAACCCAAGTATGAACTATATTGACCATTTCAAACCCGAAAATATGAAATTTGCATTTCAAAAGAAGGAGATGTAAAACTGTGTAAGTCGGGCGAAAAACAAAAAATGATCTATTTTAATTCCTTTTGTGCACCATAAAATTTTTAATATTCAATTAACAGCCTTTTCTCGTAAAATGAGACAACTACTCCGATTGTCGAACAGAGTAAATAATTTTCGTATTTGAAACAAAATTGTAATTCGTTCTGACGACTCTTTATTGAGTAGTTTTATTATTATTATTATTTTTGTCGCACAATGCCAATATCGTTTTGATAGTAATCAAAAACTTTTATGATTTCCTAAAAATTAACTTTTTTTCAGGCATTTTTGATCGTAGGCTATCTAATTGTGCCAGTCAATGTTGAGAGTTTTACAGATACGAGCTGCAAAGCTCCTTTAATTATAGATGATAAAGCGGAACTTTGAAAATGAATACAAATATATGTGACACTGAATGTATTGTCTTGTTAATAACGCAAAATTTTCTACGTGATAACTGAAATCTCGCCCAATATTTGGTACATAAGTATAGTTTTTGCACATCTGATGAATTATGAATTTGGTTGCTGGAATCACAGATTCATATGTGCTCGAATATTCTGCTCAGCTTGATTGAGGAGAATTAATGAAGACAATAGTGGTATTTATAAATATAAACAGTTTTATTGGCACACGTAGATCTATCTACCCATTTTTTTGGTTTTTTGTTTTGTTTGAAAAGCAATTCCGCCTGCTGCCAATACAGTGAAGTGATAGATAAAGCATTAGGCTTGTTTTATCCATCCATTGTCAAGAAAGTTTGCTGTGGTAGTACTCTGCAGCCTATAATATCACTATATTTCCATTCGGAAATATTGTACCAACGAATCAAAAAACCATTACTGAAATTTCAGTCAGGTGAACTCATTTACAAGCACAAATTCAATCGGGTTATAACTATAACTTTTGTTTTGGAACAAAGATTCAAAATTGGCTACCGTCACCCATTGAACATCAGTTAGTACGAGAAACAAGAACAGGTTTCCCACACAGGATTGCTGAATCTTTTTTTAATTTGTACACACAGGCAATGATCCGAAATTTTTACTTGTTTAGCAGGTGAAAATTGGATTTAGTTTTAAATTTGTTCACTCTTTCTTTGAAAATTTGTAGATTGTTTTTGTCTTTCTGCGTTAAATAAACAAGATTTAGTAAAAACAAATCTATTAATTTGCCATAGATGGCGTTAGCAATCAGTATCCGCGTTGTTATGCTAGATAAAGTTACAAATATACGATTTCGTAATCAAAAATATTGTTTGAGCTTGCGTCAAAGAGAAAATATACCATATTTTACATTATCCCTTCGTTGAGGGGGAAATTGCAAGTGAGGCGGCTTAAAATGTTAACAGTGTTTATGGTTCCAGCTACTATAAGAACCAATCAACTAATAATTGTCATGTAAAAGATGCTCCACGCTCTGTATTTCCGATTGTTGAAATGTCAATAGAATAATGGAAATCGTTAAGTCCGACCGTAACGAAGCGTTGTTTTGATTGGGAAGAAGCTAAAAACCCGTTTGGAACCATTTGAATTTCTATCTGCAAACCGCTGCTGTATCGCAGCAAAAAAAAAAAAAATACAAAGAAGATCATGGTTTTTGGTCACGGTTGATGGTCACGGTTTGGTGGGATAGGCAGGGAATCATCTGCTATGATCTGCTCTCCTACGGCCAAACTTTAAATTCGGATGTATACAGTTGGCGCCCAGTTGCGGCCAGCTAATATTAAAGAATTGTGTTCCACCAGCACAACGTCAGGCCACACACATCGATACTGACTTGTCAGAAGTTTCGGTAGCTCGGTTGAAAGGTTTTGATGCATCCAGCGTATGGTCCGGACCTGGCATCAAGTAGTTACCACTCGTTTGTTAATGAAAAATTCGCCTGGAGAGAAGCTTGTGAAAGGCGACTGTCCCAATTTTTTTTAGTAGAAACAAGAGTTTCTATGAGAGAGGCAGAATTGAATTATAGAACAAAACGGTGCATATTTGACAATAATCGGATTACTCTAACTATGCTAAATAAAGCCTTCAATGTTGTGCGAAAATTACGGTTTTTTTATTATACCTCATATTGTTGCCACATATTTCACCTTAAAGAGACAACGTTTAAAATAATTTGTAATTCCTATTACAAATTACAAGTGTTAATATTGGATTTAGTGAGAATGCTGTGACAACAAATAGTTCTTGGAGGTGAAAAAATGGTTTTTAGAGCGAATTAAAGGACTTGATATTCTAGAAAAGTAAACAGCGTATCATGTTCAGAAAATCTGTTTTCTGTTAGAGATTCACTATTCCGCGCAGAGTTAGATCAGGAATATTTTTATGTTGCTGTACACTTTTTGGACAATATTGTTTAAATTAAAAATCGGTGCGTTTAATTTATTTTTTAATGAATTTTATTATCAATAAAAAAAAATGTATCAAAAAGTAAAAAAAAAAAATACGGACTCGAGTATCTTAATTAGATTTCCTCTATTAAGCAAATACCCAGGATTTTTTTTGTCAATATTCTGCACCTTAATCGACAACTTTGCTTTGTGGTATGAAGTTACAGAAGCCATGGACAGTTCGATGATGTTGTTGTGGTCGAAAATCGTTTTAAATCTTTGATAGATAAACGATTCCAGTGAACATCCGACCGATACCCAGTGGCGACTGTGAAGAAAAGTATTTGAAAAGTTGCTCTACGCCGAAATGACAATTATATAATAAAGAACTGGAGTTGATTTTTCAATGTTTTTTTTTTTTTTTTTTTTTTGATTCTATACTCATCGCTTATGTTTTAGAAGTTAGAGTTATTTACTTAAATTTAAATATAAAGTTGTTCCGAGAAAGTACATTTTCATATATCCTTTTGGTTATGATTTCAACTTGTAGGTCGCAATTTATAAATCATCTATTATTGCCGCTATGAAAAATGTTGAGGAATTTACAAATTTCCATTTTCATTCTCAAACACTATAGCAAAACCTTATTGCTACCAAATTTGATTGAAATTAGTGTATCAGAGAAGATGATAGAAATCTGAGAATATATGGGATAAATCGGGCATTTATGTTGGAAATACCAATAGGGCATGCTTAGTGGGAACACGAAACATCGGGCAAAAAAGACTCAAAACTATTATGAAAAATCACGCAAAAAATTATCAACCACAACAAATGAAAAATTGCTCAAAGATAAAATAACATTGTGCCTAAAACTAAATGACAAATTGCCCGAAACCACTGGGTTATTTATCGTGTATTTCATTATTAACTCGAACAATATTTTGAAGGGAATAATGAAAGTTATATTTTGTGATCTTTTCAATGCATCAACTTCTTTTTTCTTTTTGTATACCGGATTCCTTATCCCACGTCCTTTTCATAACTATCTTCGAACGGTTAATTCAATACAAACGAATTTTTATAGAATCCATTCAATAAAGGAATGTGATTGGTGTTAATATCTTTTTTTCCACCAAAGTTCCAGCTTCTAGAATTTTATTTCCCTTGTCTGGATCCAAAATTGTTCGGTCTTTATAACGACACAAATTCTATCAATCTGTTGGGTTAAGATCCTACTTTGATGAAATTCTTCAACAAAACTCAAAACTGGGAATAATGCTGAAATTGAAGTATGCAACGTGTACAAAAAAATCCAAATAAAAATCGAGCAGATTTTCTTTTTTTTTTTATTTGCTCAATTTTGTTTGTTATTTTGGTATTCATTTAATAATTTTATTATTAGTTAATTATTTATCAATTATTTTATTTATTTATTTTTTTTAGTTATTAATAATTATTACTTAATTATTATAACATTTAATATAATTATTTTTTTTTTTTTTTTGATTATGCAAACCAAGACAGATATTTATAACTAAAGTAAGCACAGTGGGTAAAAATATTTCAAATCAAAATCGTGGGATTTTTATTTAAAATTTTTTTCTTATTTTAAGGTTACTTTGCGAGTACAGGTTTATATAAAAATCGAACGCATGTAATTGAGTTGCTGATAGTACTAAAAAAACAAATGAATGAGATATGTGAGAGCTTCCCACATTCGGTGAGCTTACACGCATCCCTGTTTTAGACTAATCTTGGGTGGTATTATAATAGGTATGGCGAATTGTGCTTGTAATTGTGCTAAAACTGTTTTTTTTTTCAAATCCGTCATTTTGTGTAGAAGATACCAGAACCGACGTGGTTGCTCTCGTACCATGAGTGTTAGGAAAAACTATCTTGTGCACATAGTCGGTGGATTCGAGTCAGCATTTCAAAAGTTGTGGGAAAACGATATTTTTGGTTTGTGTCCCTTTGTACGAAGAGAATTTGAATTTCGTACAGGTATTTCGATAGTTACAATTAAAACCAGTACAGGAATTTCAGCCAGATAAATACAACCTGTATGCAGGATTAAACCTGCGGTCATGCGAACGATAGTCACGTGTACTAACCATCGCGCTTCGGTCGGTCTTTTCTCCAACAAATGTTCCGAATTAATGTACAATTCCGCACTTAGTACAGTTTAATAAAGGAAATGAGTCCAAGGTTGAATTTGTGTGGGAGGTACCTAAAATACAATTAAATGCAATGGCTAAGTATTTAATTTAAAATATTTTAACAGGGGCAATATAAATCTCGCTAATTGGGCAATTTGTATAGGAGGTACTCTAATGAGCATGATACTACAGTCCAGTCCAGTACTTACAGTCCGCGAAATAAGAATTACTGGGAAAAAATTGAATTTTATAGCCGATTTACAATCATTGAGTACGATCTGGAAAAACTTAAGCTGTGTTACGTTTTAAAAAGTTTTGTAAAGATATACGACAGATACCACGTCTATCACCCAGCCAAACGGACATCGCTTAATCTACTTAATCATTTGGTCTAAAGATAATTGACGCCTTAAATGCCTCCTTCCGGGAGGATATATACCTTCACTCTTTCGGCTGAAAGTATACTTAAAATTTATTTATATATAATTTGTGTGGAGGAACCCGAAGGGTCTGGGTTAAAAATGTCCCAATATAACAAGTTATTTTAGTTGTCCTTAGCAATTTGTCAATTTGCCTTTTTTTATAAAATCAGTTATTTTTTGTAAGAATACGTCAAGAAGTATGGCGATATTTTCCCAAACATCAACTTGAGTATGGATTACAGAATTTTGCTGGACTTACTCAAACTATTGTGGCCACTATCGAGCCGATCAAACAGCTTGACTGACTTGGCTCAACTATCTTCAGAAGTTGTAAAAAGAAATTTGAACTCTAGAATATTGTACTAATTATATATTTGAAATATCTGCCCGAATTCACTAAAAAGTCAATTTTTTGTAAATGAGCAAGTCAGTACTTTTAGTAACTTTAACAGAAAGCGGCCAATCCGCCACTAAATTGGTCTAAAGGCTCATTCCAAATATAAAGATGATTGAAACAAAATTTGACAAAAGTGCAAATTCCTCAAAATGACATATCTTTTGAATGCATAGTCGAATTTATATGATTTTGACACCAACTGGGAATATTGTAATATGGTTATTAAACATGTAAATTTAATTCATATTATTTTCTTTCAGATTATTAAAGATTAAAGCTCACTCACAGGAAGCTCACTTAATATTTTCAGGTTAAAATTTTGTGTCGACCCGACAATGTAGTCAATACACTAATTATCGTAATGAAATATATATTCTTAGCTTTAAAAATGTCTTCCAATGCATGGAATACTCCCAAATTTTGCGCACTAGATATTTGATGAACCTTTGCTAAGTCTGTTTGTACTACTAAACTCCTGATTAACTTATTTCCCTGATTAAAAACGAGCCTTGCTGCTCGGGTTTTTGTTAAAATTATCGCTGATATCTCCAGCAGCTAATGGTAAAATGTAGTAATGTCAAAATCGAGCAATTATTTTTTCATTATTTTACTTAACTTATACTTGATTCTACTGCTTTCCAAATGATTTTTGCCCATTGAAAATCGGCATAGAAAGAAAATTTAGCGAAACTTATTATAATCACCTAATCTTTAAGCTGTACAAGGGCGATAACAAAACCAGCCGACCTGACGTGTAGATGGTGCCCATAGTTTGAAAAAAATTATTTTGGTGTAAAGTAACAACCTTGTAAACCATATGTTTTAGTTTCAAGAGGCCACGTTGCTCAGTATTTTTATTTGAACCATCAAAATTAAACAATTTCAGTGAATTTGTAAACGTGGAAAAAATTGGTCACCGTTACGTATTTTAATATTTCCATTTGAAAGTTATCAGTCCAACCAATATTAAAGCCGAGCTAGATTCTACTTTGGGGGTATTTGATCCTTCGTTTACGACTATAAAATATTGGATACCAGAGTTCAAACGAGGTCGTACGAGCTGCCAAGACGAACACTGTAGTGACCGACCAATTCAGGTGTACACGCCGGACACGTTCAAAAAGTTCACGAAATGCTATTGGATGATCATCCGCTGAAGGTGTTAGCTGATATGATAGGCATTTCAAAAAAGTGTTACACATCGCATATTAACCGAAGATTTAAAGATGTAAAAGCTGTGTGGAAGATGGTTGGCGCGCTTGTTAGATTTTATGGCGACTTTTCACCGCAATAAGGCCGAATTTTTGTGTTAATTTATGATCATGGATGAGACATGAGTCCACTACTTCACACCCGAGAATATTATGATAATTGATTACAGCGTTTATGTGATGCAATTATGGAAAAAGACCGCATTTAAGGAAAAAGGAAGTGTTGTTTCATCAAGGCAATGCTGTCGGTCACACATCCACTATTGCGAAAATCAATTGGCCAAAATTAATTAATTAAAGTTCGAATTGCTTCATCACGCACTTTATTCACCGGATTTAGCTTCCTCTGACTATTTTTTAATTCCAAACCTGAAAAAATGGCTCGTTGCCAAAAGATTTGTCAACAATAAAGAGGTGGAATCTGTTGTTGATGGTTATTTTAAGGAGTTTGACAGTTCTTACTATAAATAGGGTATAGAAGCTATCGAATATTGCTGGACAAATTGTATCAAGAAAAAAAATAAAGAAAGCTTTTCCCAACTTTTTGGGTAGGTTGGCCCTTGTATTTCAATAACTGGTGAATCGGTAGAGAAGACAGTGCAGTTTCACTGAAGTGAAATATTTCTAAATATGAGGAGAGGATGCATGAGGAGATCTTTAGCTTACTATCACAAATTGAAAACCAGTATAGAATTTCCGGTTAGGTGAACTAACCCCAATGTTCATTCGCATTAGCGAACGCAAGCGTTCGGAAAGCCACAAGAGTCATGGTAAATTTCCTTATCAAGAAATGCTCTGAATTAGTGCACATTACTGCATTTAGTACAATTGAATAAAGAACAACCAAGAGCACACATATAAATTAGGTAATTTCTGTGCGAGGCACTGGAAACGGCTGGATTGTCCGGTCGATTGTTTCACATATTCCTCTGCATTAATTGCTATCGACAAAAATATAAGTTACTGGAGTGTAGGCACTAGCATTTACAGGTGGAAAATTGAATTTCGTTGACATTATTTTCAAACTTTGCGAGAAATTAAAAGTCAAAACAATAGGCAAAAATTGTAAATGATTATATTGTAATGTAATTATATTTGAATAAAATGAGCTAAACCCATTACTATTTTAATGTCTACCCAAAATCGCTAAATGTTCGCACACCGTAATTTTTCTTACACCCTTGTTTATAGTTGGACGAGATAACCACACGTAAACCTGCACTTCAAAAACAATGTGGGCGATTTAACTAAAAAGTTGAGTAAATTAGAATACATAAGAAAATATCAATATTTTGGGTATTTACACGTCAATCCTTACACCTTAAGTTTCTGTTCTAGTTTTGTTTAGCATTTATTGATAATCTAATAAAGCAATCTTATTGTATCGAAGGCAGCACGTACCTTTACTGATTGGCAAAAAAATGTCAAACGTTATTCCATCAGCTAACATCAACGGAGCTTTCGGGCGATGGTCACGTCAGCGTACAACTAAAACTGCTAAGTGAAAACAATGACAGACGTGACAGCAAGCAAAGTGAAGTACATAGCTGGGAATGTCATCCGCCCAGAATATTATGGATTAAAACTGGAAACTGGATAAAATAACATCAATATAACTGAAGAAAAGTTGTGCATGGTATATATATTTAGGAACAGGTTGATATTATTTATCAGTTGGTATCAGGCTAACAGTTTTTCCAATTTTGAGGCTACAAGAAAAGCTAGTTAGCTTTGGATCATTCACAATTTGCCATAAGGCCATATAAACGGAATGGGAAGCCAAAATGCCAATTCCTTTAAATGGAGCTGGTGTTTGAAATAATGGCTTATTTCTTAGGAGTAATATGTCGTTATGTCTCAATTTCGGGTTAAGTAAATTGTGCTTTATACATATCTTATGTGCAGACCGCAGAATTTATATATGATATGTGATATGACATGGCATTTGAAGAGGTACAAACCTAACTCAGACCTACTAATATGATTCCAATTTCATTTGAAGACATTTTATGCAATAATCAAAATGTATAGTTTGGTAAAAATGCATTAAGGAAATCAATGAACTATGTGCGAAAAGAATTTTGGGACGTTTGGGTGTCTGTGAACGACTTTGCTTGAATTTAGTTCGGTTCATATCGTTTTGCAAGTACAAGTACTGTTCACATACAATGAGCTCCCGCATAGTGTCACTCATTGTATGTATATAGAAAATACCTGAGCACAGCAAACTACACTGGAATAATTGTAATGGTAAATGTTATTGCAAAATATGATATTATAAATAAATAACGAAAATTGTCTAAATTTTTAAGCTTCACTCATTCCAATATCGGCAAAATAAAAAAAATCGCTCATACAAAAATGTGGTTACAACTGCACTGAAATATTTTCTTAATGATATTAATAAACCATTTTTCATAAAATATTCTTCATTAATCGAATGAAATTTTCGTAAATTTCATTAACATTATGAAAATGTATCATAAGCAAGTTATGAATTTACGAAACGGTTTCATTAAAAAGTTGAGTCAGCTTGGCTTCATTGGATTAATAAAACTTTTTCCTTACCTGTATGAAACTTCTTCATTAAAAACTTCATAACAGTGATGTCATGCATCCAGTGAATACGTTCATGGCTCCCGTCCAGTTTGCGTCCAATTTCTCTTCTATAGCATCCAACGTCCTCGTAAGCGATTATTTTATCTATTTCGTAAACAAACTTTTTCCTCACGGCATGTTTTTTTTATTACTGATCTTATCGCTTGCATCTTTAAAAACTTACTAATTGGCATTATAATTGTGAAACATGTTAAAAACAGATTTATCCCAAAAACAAAAGTACCGTTATCTGCACAAATCCCACAATTTGTGTGCATGGTTGTTTCGTCCAAACAAGTATTTTGATAGAACAACATAACAACAAATGTACCGTTATACAAATAAAACAAATTTATGGGTGGCCTTATAAATACGAAACGCACCTTACATACACGAAAGCGTTAGTTCACTTTTTGTTGTTTGCCGGTATCACATAAACAGAAAAAGGTACAAGAAAGAACAGACTGCGTCAGTACTTCACGAAGTCATCACGAAGTTATTACCGACCACATCAATTGGTTTAAGAAAGTGCGTGTAAAGGAAAAAGTGTGGAAGTGTTAAAGTACCTATAAATATGTGGGATTAGAAATCAAAATGTAAAGTAAAGAAAGAAAATTAAATGCTTTTTGTGTGACACCAACGGAGTCAATTGGAGATAATTCAGATCTCATTCAGGATCTTGTAAAAGAAACCTAAGGTGCTGATTTTGACACGAATAAGTTATCGTTGCTGGCTTTTAAGATTGACGTTGAAATGCATGCGGCGCCTGACATTGATGGAATCAAATTTGGACCACTTTCTACAAATGTTCTTAAATTCGAGAAAGGACGTTTATTTCATTAATGAAAATATTGCAGATTTAATCTACAAACCGCTTTTGGAAATCTTGAATGCCTTTGGAAACGAATTAGCTAAATATTTGTCCTATATTTTAGAAGCTATTATAACAAACCGATACATATGACATATTCATTTTAAAAAAGTACTTGAAAAGAACGACACTCTTTTACATATGTTTTCATATGAATTTGAAGCGAGATGGAGTTCTTGCAGTCAACACGGACTGCATAAAATTTTGAAAGAATACAAAGACCTTAAAGAAGTTTTTAAACTACGGCCTCAATATCGATCACGTAATAGTTATAAGCTGATAAGTAATAGTGAGAGTACAACCACACCTCTTTAATTATTTTTAACTAAAATACGAAATAGGTCAAGATCTGAAATGGTAAAATGTGAAAAAAACTATTTTTGTTGGTTGCAAATTCGGGCATGTTAACGCCAAATATGGTTTCTGTTCTTTTGCAAAGGTGGTTATTACATAAGATAAATTAAGTCAACATCGAACTAAATAAGACAGAAAAAATAAATCCTATTTGCAATTGCCATGCATTAATGTCCCCAAACCAATGTTTCCTAGTGAATTTATTAACAAAATATTTGCTTTGTTTTCATTTCAGATTGACAAAGATTTCGATACTTTATACGACAAAATAAAAAGTTTAGAATCATAATACACTCATCTGAAATAATTGAAACTAACAAAAAATCAAAGGCACTGGAAGCTTTTAGAGAGCATTAGTGAAGAAGACTCCGAAAAATCTAAGCATCTATTCTTTTTCGAAAAACTGCATTTAACGCACATACTTTTTTTCTTCTTTTATCACATTTGCTTTAAAATTTTGCTTGAATGGGCTTTAAAAATAGCACACTAAAAACTTATGGATACTATTTATAGCATGTCAGACTAAAATCAAGGATATGGAAATGTGGCACATTTAAACAAACTAAAATTAAAATTGCAAGGGATTGTGTTATTAAACCTTTCAGAAACGTAATCACAAAACATTTTTTATTGTACATTTAAACATCTTCCTCTACATATTTATATATGCCACATGTTATGTTATTATACATTGTATACGAATATATTACTTAATTGATGTATATTGAATTACCTTAACTTCATAACAAAATAATTTTAAAGTTGTTCTTAGTACATAAGATTTAATTTGAATTAAACAATTGTATTATGCAAATTAGCAAATCACCCATAGATTATTTATTTTATATATCATGTTATTTACTGTGTGTTTTCTTTGTTTTTTCACATACAAAATTGTACTAAATAACAAAATACAGGGTTGCCCATGTTCGACGGACCCATCTGGCAACGCCATAACTTTTGACAGAGATGTCAGATCGCTTAATGACATACCGCGTTTGAAGCGTCAGTCCAAGCAGATTTTTACCATGGAACAATACACGCCACGCGAGCGCTCTGAAATAGTTGAAATTTACATTCAACAGAAGAAGTCAATTGTGAAAACTCAACGTGCTTTTAAAATATTAAAAAATGTGAGAAGTGTGCCTTCTAAGAACACCATTAAGCGTTTATACGAAAAAATTTCGACTGGTGAGGCTCTTTCTAATCCGAAGAGGCCAAATAAAAGTCGACCAAGGCGATCGGCCGAGAATATCGCTGCCGTACGAGCCAGTGTTGAGAGGTCCCCAAGAACATCCCAAAAACGCCATTCTCAGCAGTTGGGCATGGCTCGGTCCACTTTACAACGGATTATTCGCGTTGATTTGCATTTGTTCCCGTACAAAATTCAATTGACGCAAAGATTGTTGCCTGCGGACAAGCCTCGTCGATTGGAATGGGCCCAACGAGTCATCGAAATGGCCGATGATGACGAGCAATTTTGGAACAAAATTATCATGTCCGATGAAGCCCATTTCACATTGAATGGGACCGTAAATAAGCAAAATTGCCGTATTTACGCCACTGAAAATCCTCAGGAGATTCAAGAATTGCCTCTTCATGACGAAAAAGTCACAATTTGGTGCGGCGTTAGTGCAAAAACGGTCATTGGGCCGTTTTTCTTCCAAAACGAAAATGGCCATGCTGTTACCATCAACCAGGAGCGTTATCGCGACATGATGACCAATTTTGTGATGCCAATTATTCGTCGAAAGCGTATGAGGCAGTTCTGGTTTCAACAAGACGGCGCTCCACCGCACACAAGTCGCATAACAATCGATTTTCTGAAGAATTTGTTTCCGGGCCGTTTGATGTCGAAAAGTGGTGATTTGGACTGGCCACCGCGTTCGCCCGATTTGACGCCCGCTGACTTCTTCTTGTGGGGACATTTGAAGTCAAAGGTTTACGTTAACAAGCCAAGGACCGTAGAAGAGCTCAAGGACAACATTCGTGAAGAAATAGCCGCTATTCCGGCCGAAATGTTGGCGAAACGATGGAAAATGCTGCAGAAAGGACACAATACGCCATCAACGCCAGAGGCGGCCATTTGAGAGATATCATATTCAAAAATTAATGTAAACAAATCTACTTGGAACAAATTAAATGAATAAGATTGCCAACCGCCAAATTTTTATTTTTTTCTTTGATTTTTTTTTAAAAACATGGGTGCGTCGAATATGGGCAACCCTGTACATACTTTGTTGGAAAAAAATAAATAGTTTCTTCTGTTTTATTAGAGACGATGTGGTCAGTCACTGATTTTACTAACATGTTTCATAAAATATTTTCCAAGTTACATGAAAAGTTTCATTGGAATCATGAAGCATTTTCCTAAAATTTCATAAATTGTTAGAACAAATTATATAAATCTAATGAGTAAATTTCATAAATGTAATGAAAACATTTCGTTATTGCATTGAACAATTTTATTGGATAAATGAAGACATTTCATCAATCAAATGTATTTATTTATTTTATTTTTTTTAAGTTTTTATAAACTCAATGAAACGTTTCATAGATTCTATGAAAAAACTTCATTAATTCCATGAAGGATTTCATGCATCCTATAAAGTTTTTCATAAATTCAATGAAGTTTCGGTTTCATAAAACCTATGCATTCGCTTTATCGATCCAATAAAATGTTTCTTTGGTTGAAATATATGAAAAAAGTCATTGGATTAATGAAAGATTTCATAATATCTACGAAGAAAAATTTTCAGTGTACAGTCGTCAAATTTTGCATGTCCACATGGTAGCTTCACCAAAATAATCTTGAAGAACAAAAACAAAATTAACATAGTTCAAAATTCGACTCTACTTTAAGTTTAGCGTTTTAAAAGTTTAGCAATTTGTTGATGTACACGCTTAGTACAAACGAATGGAGGTGATAACAATTATGCTATTTCGGTTATTGGATACCTCGTTTTCCGGTTGTACGGTTCGGGTGTAAGAATTTCTTAATTTTATTTGTTGCATGTTTTCGAGTTTGGATTTTTCTAAATTTGGCACATTTTAAAATTTTGTTTTTCATTTACCACATGCTTGGAAACATTCTGCAAAACGATAAGATTATTCAGCTGTGGTCATTGCAGAAATTCTCTTAGACGAACACGACACATTTGAGAGAATTTGGAAGGATTGAAATTGAATCAATTAAGTAATAAAGCGGAAATAAAAATTGGCCTCTCATAATCTCAAAGGCAAGGATTATGGAATAGGACAGAGTTGGAAATCTTGTCATAGACACGCAGAGCATACCGCATCTATATAGAGAACATTTCTGTAAGTGAGGTGAGGAAATCACTACAAATATCGACGATTGCAAAGACTGCCCACCGCCGAACCACAACGGTATCATGACAGCCGGATCGCGCTTTAAGACCAGCATGGCTGTTTAAGATCTTCAGATTTTAAACACTATTTGGCTCAATGAATGATTGTCCGATGTATAAAATGTAAGTGTATTATGTCCTGTGTTCAAAAAAGGTGATCGTAGTGTACGTATAAAGTTCTGTCAATGGTGATATGAGAAATATCAAAGCCATATGAGTTTATTGGTCTGGTAAGGGTTTTATCTATGGTAAATCCACAACTGAACGGCATATTCTGAAGAAGATTTTTATATACCTTTTCTACCAACGTCACCTTGTATCGGCTATATATATATAAACTTGTCATCGAAATTCTGGTGTGACAAAAACTGTATGGCATTCCCTCAAAGCTTATAAATCTTCGTGATGACACTGTGTGACACTATTTTACAAGAAGTATGCAGTTAATGAATAAGCACAGATTTAAGTAAACCATTTTACTCCAAATTTAGATTTAAGACTGTTGGAAGCGGTTATGATGAAAGCAGCAATTAAGCGCATGCCGTGTAAACATTATTGATAGAAACCCGCAATATTTTACTGCAAGCATTTTATCTTAAGCATTGAGAAGAAATCAGCCCAAGTCCAACGCAAAGGGACCACTGTTTGCATAATCAGTCATTTTGATATAAGGAACCCACAGGAGCGTGACAGTACTGTGCATTTCTATTTACAGGAGTAAGTATACTTTGTTATATCATACTACACATTTGTTATATTATACTAAATTTAGTGCTATTGAATGAAAAATATAAATTTAGGAATATCTGGGTTAAGTTAGGTAATTTGTACAGAAGGCACGCGTGAAAGTATAATTATCTGGCCGACTTTTCAAATTTAATAAAACATAATTCAACACGGTTAGCAAAAATTTTAATAAGTGCAGTCCTCAAATTAGGGATTAGAGAGGGAAAATTAAATTTCGATATTTTGACCGATTTGTATGTGAGATAACAGAAGTAGTGTCACGATGTTCTTCATTTTTTTTTTTCTTGGAAATTAGTTATCTTAATATAATTGCTTGAAAGTTATGAACTTAAGAATTTATAGAATAAATCAATCATTTGTACGGAAGATATGGAAATGGCTTCGACTACTTGGTCGATTTTCTTCAAGTTTTACAGGGAATTGCCAATCAATACAATGAGCAATATCTGGACAATCTAGACTAAGGAAACTTGCCAATTACAAAATATGGAGGAAAGATTGAACTTCTATTTTTAGTAAACTGTTAATAGCTGAATTAAAGATATGAATCTAATAATGTATGGGTCAAATCCGTATTGGAGGTATTATATGCAACGTAGCCAACCGTTCGATCAACCCACACAGTCGATAGATTCTATTTGGTTGCTCCGAACTTAATTAAATTAAAAATAAACCGTTTGTATCACTGTATCATTATCATTAATTAGACTCATATCTTTCATTCAATGCATATATATGTAAAGTCCACCAAACGTGTTATCTGAAAGAATAAAGTTGTTGCATTTGTTGTGAATTTGTCACTGTATCTTTAGACGTTGTAAGTTGATAACTCACCAGATGGCCACATCACACAAACTCTGAAGAAGGCCTTAGAAGAACAGTTTGACAGTGAAATTAAAAAGAGACTTGGTTATGGCGACGATCTGGGATTATTTTAATATTATTATGCAAATGAAAAAAAGGTGTGTAAACACAACTATATCCGATTGGTTCAATTTACGCGCAATTTGATTAAAAAAAAAAAATTGCGTTTAATCAAAAATGTTTTCCTCAGTGTGAAATAATCAGTATATTTTTTAGACAACTTACTTGTTTTACGCTCTTAATCTGCCTTATTTTGTGAACACTTCTACTGCCGTGAGCGTAGATTTTGCAACGAACGACCATTTGCATCAATCATTTGACACTAAACATTTAGTGACTACAACGAACCATTACCAAACCATTGCTTCTATACATGCAACATAACCCTGCACCGTATATTTTATCTTTCTTTTTACACCGAAATTTTCATTAATCATTTACAATTTGTAAATAACATTTTTGAGTTATTTTTCAAACCAATTGTTTCGGCCAGTTTCCTTGCATTCAGTAGTATTTAAAATTGATCCAGCAACAATTACTCTTTCATGCCAATTAATTTTTTTAAGTTAAAATTCGAGGTTTTAATTTCAATTAAGATATACAAGAATGGAATGGAAGAATCTGAAAGAATTGCTTCATTCAGATGTATTTTTATTGATAAAGAAGGTGAACTTATTATTTTATATCTGAGCCAACCTTTGCTGAAGTTTAACATTTACGCGTCAAAAGAGTAACAAATTAAGACAAAGAAGCATTGAACGCAAGGCAAAGATTAAAGCAATACAGAGACAGCTTGAAATTGTATGAATTGCATGTATTGTACAGTCAAGGAAATAAGTCTACATACAACCATTGATTTAGGGGTATTAGAGAATAAATAGCGATAATAGAAAAAAATTTTATAGCAATGTTTAAGGCATTTATAATAAAGACTATTTGAAGAAAAAATATTTATGAAAAAAATATAACATAGAAAATATTGGGGAAAAACATAAAAATTAGCGGGAAAAACGTCTACATACAGCGTGGCAACTCCATATATCAAATAGAAAATGAAAAAGAAAGAAAGGGAAATAACAGTTAGCTTTGTTGCTTTGAATAAAATTACAAGTATTACTATTGTTAAAGTGGAAAAAGTGATAACTAAAGAAGGTATTATTTATATTTGTATCCTTAAAAATGGAAAAATCGGAAAGAAATACATATTTCAGTTCGAAATATGGTAGTAAATCTTCGAAAGGAAAATAAATCGTATGGAGAAATTGCTAAGACAGTTAAATTAAGTCGTTCTACTGTACAGACGATCATTAGAAATTATAATAACAATAGTACCGAAAATAAACCACGATCTGGCAGGCCGAAGAAGCTTTCGAGACGCGATGTTCGCAGCATTATTAAAGTGGTCAATCAGGATCCGAAAATAAGTGCCCCAAAATTGGCGGAACACGTCGAAAGATAAACGTTTTACATGACGCTGGATTTAATAGCAGAGTAGCACGCAAAAAGGCACTAATTTCAACGAAGAATCGTAAACTTCATCTTGAGTTTGCTAAAGTACATCTAGACAAGGGTATTGATTTTTGGAAACGTGTTTTATTTACCGACGAAAGTAAATATAATATTTTCGGAAGCCGATGGCCGATCCAAAGTTTGGAGAAAACCAAACACTGCACTTGATCCAAAGAACATTATTTCTACGGTCAAACATGTTGGTGGCAACGTAATGATTTGGGGCGCCATTACGTCATCTGGAGTGGGTCGTTTGGTTTTTGTCGAGGGTAATATGGACCGCTATCAATATAAACACATATTGGAACATAATTTGAAGGCATCTGTTGATAGCTAGGGCCTGGGAAATCAATGGATTTTCCAACAGGATAACGACCCTAAGCATACTGCGCACATTATTCGAGACTGGCTTCTGTACTGTACAGCTGAATTCTCCACACCAGTCACCAGACTTAAACCCAATAGAGCACATATGGAACGTTTTGGAAAAATTGGTTCGAAAATATGATATTAGTAGCCGTGAAACATTAAAAACCGCTCTTATTCGTGCATGGGCCGATATAACACCCGATATTACGGAGAATTTGGTGACATCAATGCCTCGCCGTCTTCAAACAGTTATTGATGCCCAAGGTGGACCGACCAAATACTAAAAGTTTACATTTTTTTTCGTTTTTTGTATAACATTTTGAAATAATATTTATTTCTTGTGGCTGTATGTAGACTTTTTTCCTATGAATTTTTGCTGTTTTAGTTATTATTTTTTTAATAATAGTAATGAATTGCTTTTTTATTTTATAAACAATCATATATATTAATGCCTTAAATATTGACATAAACATTTTTTTATGTTCTTCACAAAGTCTATAAAGCCCCTAAATCAAGTGTTGTATGTAGACTTATTTCCTTGACTGTATATGCACATAGTCCTGCCATATGTTCTGTTACACAATTTCCAGCGCTTATCGTTCAAAACTTCTTGCGGGAATAGAACCGTTAACTTTTTTTTCAGAACACATGCACTGATTAGTGAAGAATACTAGTCAGTTTGGTTTCAGTTTGCAATCTATTAACATGGAGTGGGGCGTTAAAGACAATCGAGTCGGCGTAATAGCGTTGCATAAGTGCGGAAAGAGTGCTGGCCAAATTTTCGAGTTGCTAAAACCACTCGGAATATCAAGAATGTTCGTTTATCGTGCTATTGCTCGCTTCGGCGAATTGTCTGGAGTAGAAGACAGGCCAAAAAGTGGTCGCCCGCGCGTTGTCCGGTTATATTTGTAACAGAACATATGGCAGGACTATGTATATTAATTGTACATTATTTAGCATATACGAGTACGCCCAGTAAAAAAAAATATCCAAGGACGTTAAAAAGTTCCGCTTAACGTGATCTAGGAGTAGTGAAAAAATAAACACTCATTGATGAATTTAACGTAAGCCTGTCATAGGAGGGTTACTGTTGTTTTGACACCTTTTCACTGCTTTTGCACCAGATCCTCTATAGCAATGAAAACTCTTTAGATCATTTTTATGATAATTTTCTTCATTTAATCAGAATACACATAGCTAGTTAATTAAAGACATTAATGAGAAGCAATTTTAAACACATATTAAAAAATGTTAAGTTTTTATATTGGAAGTAAAAAAAATATACCAAAAATATTTAATATTCATATAACGACTGTCGGTTATAATTACTTTATTTCATTGGTCCCTTTGGTGTAATTGAAAAGAAAGAGAACGTATGCTCACCTAGCATTTGTGGATGGTATAAAAATACTATTCTTTGGAATGGCTTCCACGTTTTTTTTTGCTGGATATATATATATATATATATAACGGAATGTTTGAATTTTTATATATTTGTGCCTTTGTTCCGAGTAGGCTTTCGAGCTAGTGGATCGGTTATTATGAAATTTTCACAGTATATTTTTGTCACCCAGAAGGAAATCGTGAGCAATTAAGTCTTGATTGGACAAGGAGAAGAGCACCGCGAAAAGCAATTTTGAACGACCACATATAAGAAGCTATTAGAGGTATACAGAACAGTTTTGATACGTACATATGCTACTGGCATACAAGGAAATATATCGGAGTAAAACGGGGATAGCCCGCCCCATTTTCAGCCCCCTTAGGATAGTCATAGTAACCAACCGACCGTCATGAAAACTTAGGAGTTTGTTACTATCATTATTAGGTTAATATTGCAAAAAGGGGCGTGGCACCACTAACACAACTCTAAAATTTGAGCGGTGCTATTCCCTTTTTAAAAAATTTGTCGTAGCGGCCTAAGTAACTGGGGTCAGCCATAAAAAATAAAGTTATATTTACTCATTACTCAGGTATTGTAATTTTTCTCTCTGTGCAGACAGACGTGTTTGTGCATCGGCT
>JAHXMU010000251.1:4048138-4134926 GCA_019455685.1 Philornis downsi
CACAAGGTCCATGCTAAAACAAAAAATGACTCCTCATGTCATATTGAGTCTCTAATTAAAGAGAAAAGGAAAGCGAGAAGACGATGGCAAAAGCACAGATCTCCCTACCTCAAAGCTCGTCTCGACCAGTGCAAGTCAAAACTGAGGTCAACTCTGGATGAAAAAAAAGAAATCTCCGAAGCCCGCTATTTATCTCGTCTAGGAGCCACACAAAACACTAACTATAGCCTGTACAAGGCCATAAGACAACTACAGCGTCCTATAACACAGGAGTCTCCAATACGGATGAAAGATGGAGGTTGGGCAAGGAGTAGTGATGAAAAAGTAAAAGAATTTGCTGATCATCTGGAAGAAGTATTTACTCCTAACGATACAATCTCTCGTGTGAATCCGACGATCATTAGCCCAATGGTCACAAATCCAATGAAAATTAGTCTATCTCTCTTAAAGAAAAATGTTCTCTCGTTGAAAATGAATAAATCTCCTGGACACGATAAAATAACAGCGAAAATGATTTCAGAACTCCCCCACAATATCCTCAAATTAGTTTTATTTATATTTAATGCTATACTTCGAATTGGTTACTTTCCTCAATCATGGAAGCTGTCTGAAATAATAATGATCCCAAAACCTGGAAAGGAACTGTCACAAATTACATCCTATCGACCCATAAGTTTACTCTCTATTTTATCTAAACTGTTTGAAAAGATCTTTCTCCAAATATTGTACCCCTATATTGAAGCAAACCAGGTAATACCCACGCACCAGTTTGGGTTTCGCAAGGGTCATGGAACGACAGAACAAGTACACCGTATAGTAACCCAGATCAGAAAAACTTTCGAAGATCGGAAATATTGCTCAGCTCTCTTTATAGACATCTCCCAAGCCTTTGATAAAGTGTGGCATGAAGGCCTTATTCACAAAATAGTCTCTTTTCTACCGGCAAATACCCATAAGCTCCTGGAGAGCTATCTGAAGGATCGATCTTTTGTAGTAAAATCGAAAGACTCTGTTTCAACTCAAAGAAAAGTTTCAGCAGGAGTTCCTCAGGGCAGTATACTAGGCCCTATACTATATACCATCTACACCTCTGACATGCCTGTGCAATCCCTAATTCAAACCTCAACTTTCGCTGATGACACTGCATTCATGAGCACTAGCACTTGCCCATTAATGGCTTCTAGACAACTGCAGTCTCATATACACACATTAGAATCTTGGCTCGAAAAGTGGAAGATAAAAGTAAATGCCACTAAGAGTGTACAGGTTACATTCTCTCTTAGACAGAACAATTGCCCAGCCCTCACTATTCACGGTAGTATCATACCCGTTCATAACCATGTCAAATATTTGGGTATTCACCTTGACCGACGTCTCACCTGGAAAAATCACATTGACTCAAAAATCATACAATTGAAATTAAAAATGGCTCAACTCCACTGGCTTATTGGCTCCCAGTCTACTCTCAGTTTGGAAAATAAAATCACCATCTACAAAACCATATTGAAGCCAATATGGACATACGGCATCCAGTTGTGGGGAACGGCATCGGCTTCTAACATAAATAAGCTGCAGAGAAGACAGTCAAGAATACTGCGTCAAATTTGTGGTGCCCCATGGTATGTTAGGAATGATAACATACACAAAGATTTAAACATTCCTTATATTTCCGAGGAAATGAAAAAATTAAGCAGGTCATATATATCGAAGCTGTCCTCCCACTCAAACCCACTCGCTCAAAACCTTCAGCATTTTCCCGGCCATATACGGCTAAAAAGAAAGGACACGCTAGACTTGGCCCGGTGATAACAGATCTGTTCGCCAAAAACAAGATCCGGCAATGGCAGGATACTTTAGTTTAAGATAGGATTAAGATTTGAATACATATTGTAAATTTCGTAAGAAAGATCCAATAAAGAAAATGAATGAAGAAAAAAAAAAAAAAAAAAAAAAAAATATTTACTCATGGTATTGTCATACGTCATTCTAGGTTAAGGTTGAACAAGGGATCGTGGCACCACCCACACGACCTCACATTTTGAACGATGATATCTCATGAACTACAGGAAAAATGCAATTTCACACATGTAGAAAGATATAATTCGGAATAAAACGGGGGTCGTCACATTCCTTTAAAAATTTCGTTCTATCTGCCAAACTAACTGACTGATCTAAATGAAAATTTACCAGTAAGTTAATATTAAACACGAATTTGTTCTATGTTAAATAAATAAGTGTGGCATTGTCTATACGCATTGACATTTTAAACGGATGCACCTGACGAACTACATAAGTTATATACTTAGATGACATTTGGCATAACTGTTTCTACTACTATAGGGTGAAGTTTGTGCCACCAAAACCTGTGCGGTGCAATGCCCTTTTTAACAAAGTTACAGGCAGATCTTCACAGAAGTTAAGCAGTATGTTGCTATAATATCAAGCACAAAATTATCATAAGCAATATTATGTTAAGATACGGGAGCTGATACATGTGTCATCGATATAGAAAATGAGATATACTGGCAAAAAAAAAATGATATTACAGTGCTCCTTTTTGAAAACCCGACAGTTTATTGTCATCAAAATTTAGGAGAATATTACAATCACGAAATGGTCATATGCTCGGCTTATATCATAAAAAAATGTTAACCGCCACATCTCATAAAATACTTGAGATAAATATACGTCATTTGCTATTGCTTTGATGTAAGCCCTAGGAAAAGTTGACGGTATGGCGACACTTTGGAAGAAAGTCATAATAAAACTTTAATAATACAAAATTATTAACAGAACCAGATTACATCCGGCAAATATTGAGTAAATATTGAGCAAATATTCGTGTTATTAACAATTCAATTCTGGTTCTATTTTGCTTAGCGAATTTAGTATTATACGATTATAGGAGATGTTTTATACCACATTAATAGTGGCGTTGCAGCACATGCCGGGTCGGCTTGTTAAAAAAAAAAAAATATATATATATATATATATAAAAAAAATATATATATATATATATATATATATATTTTTTTTTTTTTAACATATATATATATAATATATAAAAATGTTTGCGTTACTGACTGGCTGAATGATCATCAACCAGAACATTAAGGAATGGAAATTAAGGAATGGATTGGATGGATTAAGCAAATGCACAATAAGAAGTGAAAAAATCTGTTACTGATGTCCAGCTCAAATGTCTGCTGCTAAAATAAGAAAAAAGCTACTAAAGTCATCAACATTACAGTGGGACAAGAAAAAATGCAGTGGCATTCTTCCTTTTCCGTGTAAATAAGGTTAGAAAAGGACGAAAATGGTAACAAAGGTCATAATAAATACGTACACTTTTTTATCGTAGTCGTGCCAAAAATAAATTTTTTTTGAATACATAATTTTAGGACCTAGAACAAGTAATACTGGGGAAAAATTGGAAAAAATGTGTGAATTTAAATAACAGCGTAGAAATGAGAAGGGATTCTTAAAAATTCATGCCTCTTAAAGCTAAAAGAGAAATGGGCATAAAAATGGTAACATCACTCAAGGCAAAGGGGTGATGCTGGATGCAGCAAATTGATGTGAACATAATTGTTACGATGTATATTCCGATGTCCGTACTTTCAGTCGATTAACCAGTTAAAAAAAGCGCCGAATGTGGTACACTGACTGGAAGCTATAGCTATGATATCGAGATTCCTCTGTCAAGGTATGAAAAGTGAACTTTTCGGAAATCTGTGTTTTTAGAGGAATAATAAAACATTCCTCCTATATCGTATTGGCGCAGTATTAAGAAGTATTTTGAAATTTGTCCTTTTAGAAAATAGGCAAAGAAGAAGAAGGGCATAAATGGCACAGCTGCATGAAGACAAACATGAAATTTAAAATGTGCATTCTATGATGGAACATCTTTAACTGAATAGGAATAAATGGGACAACAGTCTTAATGTAGACATTCTTTTTATTGCCTATCCAATCTGTAGCAATGAATTTTTACTAAAATGACAACACCCGTGCTGTGCTTGTAGTAAACTAGGAGTGCTAGAAGTGCAATCGGATGTGAGATAAAGTGGTAGCTCCTCCCTAATGAGACAACTGTAGTTGAAATCTTGAAAAGAATTCTCCTAGACATGCCAAGTAATTTGCAGAGGAATGTAACTTCTAATTACATTTTGATTTAAAACATAAACTCACTTATATGGAGTAGCGGGCATGTGCTAGTTTTGTGTATATATCAAGTGTGTACGTATTAACGATATTTTAGATGAGGCCTACTAAAATAATGTAGATAACCGAACAACCGACACACCCATTAATTGAACGTGAATATTAGCTATTATTTGTAATGAAAGCTTCAGGAAAAAATTCCTTGTAAATTAATTGAAATTTATGTTTTTTAAACGAGAACTAAGAAACTACAAACAAAGTATTTTATGATGACTTTCAACAATTATTGTCTTCATACGATCAATATGAATTTTACAACGAAATTAGAAGAAAATTATGTTAACTCCACATGAGCTTTGTCTATTTAACATTTAATTTTTAGTATTTTGAAAATTTGAATTAAAATTCGTAAAGCGGAATATCGAACCACTAGCGAAAACGATTTGTAGTAAGTTATATTTCAGCGTCTGTTATGCTTCGATTCCGAGCTGTTCCACTTATTTTTTTATACCTTCACCCTGGGTAAAGAAGGTATATATCGTTTGGTAATTTAAAAATACATCCCTTGTAATAAAGCGTTTAAGGTACAAAACTCTTTTGAAAAATGTTTTTCATGTCTTTTTAAGTCAATTGATAGTTGTCCGGTTGGTAGACACGATAACTATCGTAAAGCTTTATGAAACTTCTTAAAACTTAGAACAACCTACCAGACTGTAGCCGAGGGTTGTAAGCGGCATATGTATATCCATCCACCCCTTCTGGTACCATCCATCCATACAAATAATGTGATTTTCCGAATTAAATTTTTCCTTTCAGACTCCCAGTTCGCAACCTTAATTGTTGTTCGATATTTTGGCCTATAATACTCTACAAATTAACCGTGTCCTCTTCCCATACTAATGGTAGATTTAACCCATTTATTCACGTTCACGTCTTCCATACTGTTGCACTAAATTCATTAAAATTACGTATTCGTTAACGAGTATGGCCTGATAATGAAAACGGATCGAATTGTTTGCTTACTACATGTACAAATTAAGCAATTTATCTAAATTTAATTTTCGATTCAAAATTTGTTTATTGTTTTAACCTATAATATTTGGCAATATTTTCTAAATTCATCGATGCGCTATGGCACTGATGGTACTCCCATGCAAATGACCTATTAAGCTCATATATTTGTATTCATATCTTCTATATTCAGCCAAATTTCATACACGCCAAGGGTTTTATAAGGATATGGTCCGAGAATGAAAATAGACTGCATTGTAACGATCCTTCTGGTGTAAACTGATCGTTTTCTCGAAATTCATATTTTCCCTGTAACTTCCAATTTGTAGGCAACTGAGTGTAGCAAAATGAGTGTTTATCTATTGATAGATATAGCTCATATAATTTTGATCATAGATAGTCACACTAAATTCAGTCAAATTTCACATACATTACTGTATTCACTAAACTGATTCTTAATACCTTTTAAATCGAACCACTCCGCTTCTGCTACATTACATAGAAATTACCGATTTAAACAATGTATTCTTGTTTTTATGTCCCCCAAGCAGTTGCGCCGAATTTATTCAAATTTGGCACAAATCATTTTTATGATGGGTTCACTCCTGACAATGAAAATGGTATGCATAACCACGCCCACTCGGGTACCTCCCACACAAATTAACCGATTTTTTAAAACGTTTTCCCCTGTAAACGCAATTGCGCATACTGAAAAAACTTACACTTTTGTGAATTGCATTCAGTTACAATGATTAGGAATATGTATAAGAACCTGCTTTTGTTAGTCCTGATTTGAAACTCAACTGAATTTTCGTTCCTCTTAGGACAACTTACGTATGAATTAGCCGAATAGTCTCTAAAACTTGTAAGTGGAATTTAGTAAATTATAAGTAAGCTATAATAATTGAATTCAGAAGGTTATAATTTCGTCCTTTTTTCAAGCGTTAATTTATAGACCGATCCTGCGTATTTTTATATAAAAAACACGCTTACAATTAGAGAGCCCTCACAAAGTATGTGGCTTGGGATGTGACCCGCGCTCATTACAAATTACATTGGATGATTTTGTCTATTACCTGTACAAAACTGCCAGTGATAAAATTACCGATTTTCCCTGCCTATTACTGTGAGATATTTTTACTTCACATTTCAGTGAATTACCTTCTATGTTGTTACAAGAGTGTGTGGGGTACAAAAAAGGGGAATGACAAATCGTTCGGTTCATATTAAATACAATAGAGGAAGCAAATTTATGTATTCAATTAATTGAAGCCTTCTTCATAAAAATTATTATTATTATTGCTAACTCGGCCAATTGTATGAAAGGTACAATAAGGAACGTAGCGATGCAGTCCGTTTTTATTCTCAGAACTACATTTGATAATCGCTGGATGCTTGCAAATTTGTATTGAATACAGTGCATTTGAATAAAAGATAACAAACCGTGCAACTCATTATGTAAATTAGATAATTTGTGTCAGATACATATAATTTTACTTTAATATCTTGCTGATTTTTTTAAATTTTGCCGTGAACTATGAAGCCATACAAAGAAAAAAAATGTAGGTTTCTGCAAGGCTGCCAACTACAACGAAAGATCGATTTTGTTGGTAAAACATGTGAGAAGTACCGGGAAGGTTGCTTATTGTAGTCTGCTTATTTACCACAACCTACCGTTCAAAAAATATTAGGCTGTGGCGATTTTAACATCCAGAATTACCGGAGTTACACCAAAAATATGTGCCGGTCTACTCAGAATCATTATGGTGTATAAGAACTGGGCAACTCAAGAATGAAAGTTAAATAAATAATTGCTGCTCCCAAAAAATACGTTTAAGTAATAATAAATAAGGAGAAAATGGTATCTAAGTAGAGAATTGCAACAACATTTTAAATTCTCTGTGGAGTTTTTATAATATTCGTTAAATTAACGCCAAAAATATTATATTTTTACATTGGACACAATTTCCGTCTATACAATTAAAGAAAAAGAAGAAAATTGTTTGTAAGCCTTCATTTGCGCTTATTTTGGTTGTTGTCTATGAACTGAGTGTACAGACAACTGGAAGAAAGGATATTAAGAGGGTATTTATGTCCAAAGTGCGATAAAATTGCTGCGGATATTCAAAATACCATTGAATGCTGCAATTGTGACAAATATTTCCATACAGCCTATATGACAATCTCAAAATATCAGCAATCTTTCCTGTGCAGATGTATAAATTTTCTGTTTAAATGCCTCAAGTGTGTGGATAGAAGAAACAATGTTGAGGATGCTAATGAACATAAATCTGGCACTAAAAGTAGTGCGGAACTTGAAGTCGCTGCAAATACAGAAAGTGATGCAGCTGTTGATGTGGCACCTAATCTGCTGCTAATCTCGAAAATTAAAGGACGAAATAACATAACGCTGCACTAATTTCTATTCATACCTTGAGAGAAGAGTGAAAATTCGTCCTTCAAAAAGAAGTTGATGCCTTCAAAGTGAAGATGGAGAACTTAATAAATTCATTTCGTTAATAATAAATTCATTTAAAAACAATCTAAAGCTAAGCATCTGGATAACCTTCAGAGTAATGCTATTCAAGATTTGGAGGTTCAGAACGACATTTTACAGAGGGGGATTAATGGGGCAAACATTATTATTAGCGGTTTGCATTTTGATGTCCGTAATTTAAGACAATTAATAATTAAAATAGAGTCTTTGCGTAGAGTTGAACTAAATCCGTAATTTAAGGGAATCAATAATAAAGACAGCTTATTTCTGTGCAGTTGAAGTTAATCCGAGTGATATTCAGCATTGCTGCTACGTCTTTAAAGGAATGTCTGTGCTCATCAAATTTAATTCAGTTTTTAAGCGCGATTACAAAACGACGACTAATTCTAAATGAAGTTCTATATATGTGGGTGATGTTACCGTAGTTGGAGTGAGAAGTCGAGTTTTTTTGGATGACCAACCAACTTCTTTCGCTTCAAGGTATGTGCACATTTGCTGGAGGTTGAAAAATGTTAATAAGACTAAAAGGTTTAAGCTTACTAATGCTGACAGTCGTAAAGCAGATAATATGCTGTTAGATAGCTCCGTGAAATCACTCAGTTTGAATTAACGTATGGAGCTTTTGGATGAGGAAACTAATAAGACTAATATTGACAATATTTCGCCGGTTTGTTATTGTTATTAGTTCGCGCTGTTTGCCAATAGATGGCGTCAGCTGGAAGTTCTAGTCGATTAAGCCATAACCTGAACGTCATGAGGCAAGCTTAGGCAAATGGTAAACATACCGCCTCGACACAAATGTGATGTTCTTTTGACGTCATATTCTTTTGGATGTGTGAACATGAATGATTTTGTGCCAAATAATCGTCATATGCGCGAAGTATTGATTTTCTTCTTTCAATCGAAGAATCGGCGGTTAAAACTCGTCGATAGCAACACATTTATGGAGATGCTGCTTTAAGTGAAACAACGTGTGGAACCTATCCACCGCTTTAAAGACGGCGATTTTGATGTTGACGACCGTTCGCGTGAAGGAAGACGAAAACCTTTGAAGATGTTGAGTTGACGGTATTGCTTGATGGAGATCCATGTTAAACGCAGGTAGAGCTTGCTTCAGTGTTAGGAGTTACCCGCCAAGCCATTTCTAAACGATTGCATATGTTGGGAATGATTCAGAATGATTTTTCGTCTGTGAACAACTGCTTCGTATTGTAGCGGGTGATGGAGAATGAATTCATTACAGCAATCCAAAGAAGATAAAGTCGTGGGGGCTGTCCAGTCATGCTTCTATTTAGTGGGATCAGGTCGGTGTTATTTATTACGAGCTGTTGAAACCAAGTGAAACCATCGTTGAGGATCGATATCGACTTCAATTAATGCGATTGAGCCGAGCTCTGTGCGAGAAATGCCCACAATGCGCGGAGAGGCACGAAAATGTGATTCTTCAGCATGACAACGATCGGCGTCACGTGGCCAAGCCCGTTAAAACCTACCTGGAACCGCTGTAATAGGAAGTCTTACCCCATCCGCCATATTCTTCAGATATTGCGCCGTCAGATTATCGGTTGTTCCGTTCGATGGCACACGGTCTGGCTGACTGGCAGTTCTACTCATATGACGACATCAAGGAATGGCTAGATTCGTGAATAGTCTAAAAAAATAGACAGTTTTACCATAACGGAATTTGAGCTTTGCCATGAATCTTATTGCTTTCCATAACTCTGTTTTCACACATACTGATGTCTCTCATAATACTATGTCATTGGTGGATTATTTTTTGTAGCCATCCCCGGAGGAAATTCAAATTACCGGTCAATATCAATGTCCTGGTATTCACCAACATTCATTCAGTTATATGTCATTAAACTACGTTATTACCATTGTTGAAGAATTTTATTAATATTTTGGTTATAACGCCATTGACATTAATAGTCCGCGAGGCATTTCGCCATCTCGTGATTTTTCTAGCATGTTTGCAACTTAAAGTATTGACGTGCAATTGAATATTTTGCATAATAATTTACAAGTCGTCCATTCTATTGTTTCAATAAAAAATCGAAGACCATTTTTTTTGTCTCAGTGATGCTCAGTTTAAAACACCAGAAATTAGATATCGCTTGTCCCTTAGAGACCTGGCATATCAAGTATATATATAAGAGCCATGTAATGAAAACTGGAAGATCTTTTGCAGGTGTCAGAATAGAGCCAAGCATGTCATTAATAAAACCAGTAAACAGATGTGGATTTAAATAACAATAAAAAAAATTCGCTTGCTTCTCATGAATTGGATACATGTAAGTGATATCTTCATTTTCAGTGGGTTTACACGCTACAGTTTAACGACAATTGCCAGCGTTACAGTCTGAAAAACATTCACAAAACTTGTCGATTACTCGACTATGGAGTTGACATACATATGGAGTTGACCTCAAATATTGATAGATGGATAGATGGCTGCGGTTGAACCTGCGATCATGCAAACGATAGTCGCGTGTGCTGACCATCACGCCACGGTCGTTTACATAACTATGGCGTTAATAAATACCACTAAACGGTTAATATAGATATTGATGGTTTAAGTCACATTTTTGCATCTCAGCAGTCACAAAATAATTGTGAATTCCGGGAATCCTGTAATTTAATGGACAGTTTTTCTTTCAATGATGTCACTTTAAACGAAATGTTCGAAACATTTGTTAAAATCAAATCCAAAGCAGTAGAATCTGATGAATTTACATCCAAATTTCAGAAAATTTTAAGACCAGATATTGATGGTCACGTTTTGCATCATGTGAGTACAGTTTTAGTGATTGCGGAATATCCATCCCTGTGGAAAGTAGCCAAAGTGGTCTCTATTAAAAAAAAAAAAAAAAAATTACAGGTTACTTCAGTCACGCTGGAATATTTTAAAAGCTCTTCATTTTTTCACTACTGTCAGTCTGGTTTCAGAAAAAATCGTGATAATATGTCATAGTAATATATTTAAAAGCTGTAAATGAAGGTCAATTTTGTGTTCTTTTATCCCTGGACTTATAGAAGTCGTTCGATAGATTGGACCATGTAACTCTTATTGGCAAATTACATTATAAGCTCGAATTTTCCAGAAAGAGGTTATTTTTTTTTGTATTTCCAATACAAATTAACCGATTTACCCTCTGTGTTGTCTTACAATGCTTAGCGTAAACATGTTTAGCCGTGTCCGATCTGTCACATCCCGGACATCAATATAGCACGTAGCCAGTAAATTCTCGGGTACATATATTTTATATTACGTTACATTGAAGTCAGTCAAATGTAATCAATGTCAAGCATTCAACAAGTTAGGGACTAAGACTAAAAATGAAAAGCATTGTCTATCTCCTTCAGGAGTTCCTTAAACTGATTGGAATATTGAGCGAGATTATATCGTTTTGTCTTTACAATTTTGTCGACCGTGGACCGTGTAACCATTCCCTCGCTGCTGCCCCACACTCAAATTATGTAACTCACATATTTCATTTTTTTTCACTAAATTCAATTCAAATTTGAGCTTACTTTATTATGCATTATTTCAGGGCCATATTTGATATAAACCGATCCATTCACCGCATTCCTTCGAGTAATCTTGATATGTATAAAAGCCCACTCACCTCACCGAAATTTCAGTACTGCTTAACTAACTTAACTCAATTCAATTCTTTTCCGACATATCTGTGTTAGAAAATGTGAAATAACATTTTTAACTTCCTACAGAATCGCATATATTTAGTCCAATTTCCAAGAAAACGTTCCAAATATGTAACAGGACAATTCTCTTCACATATATCTGTTAAATTGAAAACATGTTTAATGTTGCCCGGCTATACGTTAAAGACATATTCTGTTTGGCCTCTACCGATACCGAGACCGATAAGAGACATAAAAATTATTATAAAAACATACCAAGCTTGCTTTCTTGGCAGCAGTAAGTACTACCATCCCCTTTTGTGTTAACATGTTCGTTAAGGCTTTAAAAGCTAGTACGATGTTATTTATGTGATGAATCACGTCCATGGCAAAAAAGCAATAAACCTTTATGTATTTAGACGCTTGGGCATCTTTCAATTAACAGACTTTTGTGCGGACCCGGATCGCTACTTCATTTTTATCGAAATTTTATAAAGTTTAATACGATTTATATGTACTCTGTCCACCACGACAGACAAATGTGTACAAATAAAATGTTACTAATCCTGCAATCCATTTGTCAAATCTATGCTATCCTTTGTAGGTTATCAGTATAGAAGGAATATCCTCCTGCTCCTACTGCATCGGGCTGTAGAAATTGGTTTATACTAAAGAAGAATAAAGTCCAATACCATCATCGCCACAAAAAATATTAATATTAAGAGCATCTTTCCAGAAATATATTAACTGTGGTTTGAGGGCAGGTTTTATTGTAAATCATTTTCTATAGAGCGAAAATTTGTCAGGAAAAATGTATTAGAGTAGGTGTTGTGTTTTCTTTGGATATGGAACACGTATCAAGCCAAAGAGTATTTTATGTTCAATATTAATGACAGCCATTGACACCAGTGTCTCTCTAATAATTTACGGTACATTTGGCTATTATGGAATATAGTATATTTATTGCAACATTGTTAACAGGCATATACGAGTGAGTACATACGCACTGGCTTTCATTTATCGATATGTGTAGCAAAGCGTGTCCCTTTATTGAAGTATGAGTGCCTAAGTGCTAATGGATAAAAAGAGACACGTAAATTTACTGACTCCAAATCGAAAATTTACGACGTAAAGGCCATTATCTACTGTTTTGGACTATAAGACTGTGATAGCTGTGTGGGTGTACAGTATACAAACGTAATGTTTACATATGTCTCGTTGATGTCAATTATTCCGCTGTAATTGATACAAAGATGATGGTAATAATTGATATTTTCGGTTAAAATCGATGCAAAGTGTTGTCTCAGGGGATGGATGAGTGAGTCTAGAAGTAGAATGCTTGTAAGCTTATTGAGTGTGAAAAACTCTCCCATGGCTCATTCATGAGATACAAGGGAATTTGTTTTATACCCAGCTTCCTATCTCTCAAGCACTTATTCTGAAATCAGTAAAATATATTCCACTTTATATGCTTGATGAAGTGCATTCTGAGAATGAAAATAAATGGCATCCGATTTGGTTCTTCCTACACAAATTGACCGGTTTAAGAAAATATAGTTCTTAATTTTCATACCGCTTAGGGTATTATATAAAAAAAAATGTGGTCCTTCTGCAATTGCTAAGCGAAGCACTTCAGAAAGTACTTTAACTAATTATGATAGAAACCTAGGAATATACCACCCACTTCAGACTCTACTTACACTTTTGCATCAAAACAAGAGGACGTCGGATACGGGTATGTGTAAGTCAGTTCACCGGACTGAAATTTGTATACATCATATGGCATTGATAGCAGACATTTTCACCAACCTCTTTTTGTATCCACAACAAAGTTGTGGATATTCTAAGAGAAGTTTACAATTTTAGGATTATAAATGAGATTATTCACATTAACAATGCTTTTTGCGATATTACTGGTCGGACAATACTTTCCAAAAGTTTTTAAAGCATAAACGTTTTCTCTCAGTCAGTGTGATGTTTACAATGTATGCGAAGTGTGCCGCGTATTATTTTTTTTATGTTGATACACTCTTCTCAAAAATATGTTGGTTTTATCCATACAGCATATATATATCCATATATCCATATAGTTTGTTTGTGAGAGGCATAAATAAAACAAGTGTTTTGCGTGTTCGGCGGTTTTCTGCTATCGAAAAAAATGGATCAGTTATCAGTTAACATATACATTCTGCTCCTTTTTTTGCTAGTTCTTGATGAAAAAGTAGTTTTCATGGTGAATGTTGTTTAAAGGAATATTGTTCAGTGCATATGTAAAGAGAATTTATTCCGGAACTGATTTTCAGTCGCTGTGTGGGGAAATAGCTTTGATGCAAAAGATCGTTATAGAAATTGCACGTAGTCAAAAATATTGGAACGAATATTTTCCCGTGAAAAGCCTACTACTCTCAGGCGTTAATAATCAGTCCATAAAAGTCAGTTGAGATTTGGATAACAAAATTTTTTTCCAACTGAATTTCCAGTAAGCCATCAGAGATTTTTAGTATGGTTAGTGTGAGCCACGAGCTGTAGAGCAGAACACAACAACTCGAATAAATATTTACTCTCTAACTCTACTCTAACAAACATTTGACAGTAGCAATATTTTTCCTTATGTATGTGTATGAAACCGGTGCTGCGGAAAATAGCGTGACTTTTCTTCTACCTGTAAACTAAATGAAGAGTTGACAAAAATCATTTTGACATATTAAATTCTTTTAATTTAAAAAAAAATTTGCTGCTTATAGTTTTGTGGCCGGGCAACTACAACTATTGTGAGGCAGCTCGACCCAACCCTTCCGGTACCTGGTACACAAATTACCGTAAACTTCAAAATGTGAAACATTTTGTTTCAAACTTTTGAAACATCTGTATCTTGCAAAACGCATTTCTTCCCGCAACATTAGTACATGATTGTAATCGTCTAATTAATTCAATCTCTACATATTGATGCGCTTGACAAATGCTGATGATTCGTACGACGTTTAAACCCTCCCATGAAGTGCCCAAATACTTTACTGAGAATTTTTCTCTCAAAGACTCCCAGAACAGATCAATCATACTCGTTTAAATCTTCGATTCCATGGTAACGATCCCAACAAATTTCATAGCAAAATATGGGATAGGCTCAAATAAAAATTTCCACATAAAACTAAATTAAAAATTCACCTATTCGAATAATATAGATCAGATGCCAAATAGTGTATGCCAAAGAGGTGCAGCTAGCTGGGACAGTTTCAGAATGGCGCCAGAGCATATTTAAATATCTAGAGCAGAAACTTCAATTACGTTAAGTGTTTGTTGGTCCTCGCAGACATTCACCTTCACCCGGCATGCCTTTGCTTTGAAGAAAAACTGCACAATATGCCTGAGTGACCAAGGTAGATGGTTAGGGTTTTATTAACATTTGGCTTGAATCAACGGTCAATAAAAGAGGTAAATTCAAAACTTAGTTCAAGTCCTTTGTTGAGAAATAAAGAAGAATCATTACTTTTGCCAAACCAACCAATGTAAAAGTATGGTACAACAAGGGGCATGGAATTGCAGCTCACTTTTATTCATAAGATTCTGAAACGCCTGCTTTTTAAAATATTACATCGAATTTAATGAATTAATGAATATAATTTTATATTAGGCTGTAAGAATACATGGGCTAAATAAGATAACTAATATGAAAGGTGTCAGAAAACGCATGGTAATTCGGAGAATTTTTCCAAATGTTGTCGAGCATTCCAAAGCAATATAAATCAGCCAGAAGTGATGTGGCCATGTAGTTAATCTTCAACTTCACAACGATGTGTATGGAGATCGTGATGTATGCTAAACTTTACTAAATTCAGTACAACAGCTTGAAAGATATGAAACTAGGAACATGGGGTCATATCGGTCATTCGTCACAAGGAACACGCAAAGTTTCGCGTACATCATGATCTCCCAAGGGACAAGTATTACAAATAATTTACCCAAATCTTGGATATTGTAACCTACTAAAATTAGAGACGAAAGATGAAAATTACAGGCAATAAGTAGAACTATGAAAGATCGGCCACTTTGTACGTCAGGTACCAGAAGGAGCTTGCCGAAGCGGTAGATTTTCTACATTATCATGTTAGCCCTTATTATGGATCAAATTTAACTGAATTTGATACAGCTGAACACATTATATGCACTTAAGAATACGTGGGTGAAATCGGCTGCCGATTCTTACGAATATTAAAAAGCAGTCTACGAATTAGAAGTTTTCGGAAAAATTTTAAATTTCTGAAAATCTGTGAGATGTGTGAGAAGGGTCCATGGGGGTTTAACGTGAGCATCGCCGTGAAGGTCTCACCCGCGGTGTGCGATACACTGGGCATAATTATCAGTTACTTAAGATATCGTGTTTACCAGCTTTACGTTCATTATGAAACCATTTAGTGAAAAGATTATATTTTAGAAGCTTCCCTCTGAGTGGTGCATTTTTATTCCTTGCCCAAAAATAATGATAATTTGGCAAAATATAGTATCTAGAAGGAAACTTCTAAAGTATCAGATATGTGTTATTTGACTTCTCAAGTCGGTAGTAGGTACGATAAAGAACGTAAATTTTAACGAAAATTCTTAAAATTTAGTACTGGCTAATTTTTGATACCTGCCGTACAAATTCGCGATTTTCCGAAATTCATTTTTTGTTTGTAACTCCCAGTAGGAAAACTGTACAGACTCAACATTTTTACTGTTGGCTGTTCTGTAACTCTTGGCAAAATTCGCAAAAATCGATCGACCAACCACAGCCATTTTAGTATGTAGTTCATATACAGACGACCGTTTTAACCCATAAATTTTTATGTTCATATTTTGTATGCACGAAATACAGTAAAATTTAGCACACCTTAAGAGTTTGCTAAAGCATTGTATAAGAATAGAAATATATTATAATAAATTGCCATACCCGTGAAATTTAGTCGCCATGGAGCCGAACACGGGAGTGCAGCGTGCGTTTTGCGTCCGAGCGTATTACGAAAACAATAAATCAGTGATTACTGCACGACGTTTGTATCGGCATGAACACGGTTTACACGATTTAAGTGAAGTTCCAAGCGCCAATGTGATACGAAAATGGATCAGAATGTTCGAAACAACCGGCTCAACAGTACTAATTACGGTTCGTGGTCGCCCAGTTTCTGCAAGATCATCCGGCATTGTGGAGCGTGTTCGTGTCTCAGTTCAGCGAAATCCGCAACAGCCAACATGTAAGAGAAGTCAGTCTTTGGATGTCAAAAGAACAACTTTACGACGAATTTTGAAACGTGATTTGCATTTGAAGGCTTATAAGATTCAGATAGTCCAAGAATTAAAACCCGATGATGCCAATAACCGACTTAACTTTGTTTTTCCTGGAAAACTCATTTCGAAAAGGGGGGGATATTGAATGGCCCCCACGTAGCCCCGATCTCTCTCCATGCGATTATTTTCTATGGGGCTACCTCAAATCGGTAGTCTACGAGAATAATCCGACCAATTTAGAGCAGTTGAAGAGGAACATTATTCAGGAAAGTAACAAAATACGGAGAACAACTTTTCAACGAGTTTCCAAAATTTGCGACTTCGGTTCCAAGGGTGTCAAACAGCCGAGAAAAGCCATTTGGACAACATTATTTTTAAGTCATAAAAATTCCCATGCTTCTACTCTTTAAAAATATATTTTTTTATGTTTCGTAGTTTTTTTTAATTGAATATTTAAACCGCCAACACCCTTATGGCCTACCCTGTATTATATTATTTTAATGTAATTAAATGTAAAAGAAAATTGGACGGGTATCTCCTAACTAATTTAACCCATATTTGACTAGTTTTGCTTTTTCACATGAAATTCTGTATAGCTCAACAAACACGAGGCGTTTACTAAACTCATTTATGAAAATGAAAATGATCTGCATTGACGCTATGCAAATTAGTCGCATTGGAAAAAATCAACGGCCTCTCTAAAATTTCTGGGCGAAAGTGAGTAAATAATAAATAGGTTCATTAAGTTATAACTTTGCTTCTTTTGTTATGTTTCAATTGAGAGCATTTGTTGATAAGATCCTGGTGATTTACCATACTCCTTGTGGCATTCCAATCACTTCTGTACAAATACAGATGATGTTGCGTGAGGGTATTTCTAAATTAGTTCAGCAGAACAAGTATCAAGTTTTATCTCACTTATATGGATGGAAATATTAATGCTAGCAAATTTTTACTTTATTCCATGAACCAATTTAAGACTTAAGATGCTGTAATGACTTTTGCGAAAACTTTTTGAGGTTTCAAGTGCTTGTGCCAGCTTTCAAAAATAAGAAATAACCATGTTTTGCTAAAAAATCATTTGTAAAATGTTGATGCAGGGAATTCGTGTTGAAATTGCGAATTGATTCCAACGAGCCTAATTGCATGTGCCAATTTCCAGTCAAGACATGAGAAGATTGTACTACTGGCAAGTTTTCTATAAGAGTTGTAAAATTGTATTTGCATTGTAGAGTCTTAAATCGTCTTAGATTTTCGTTTTCTCCAATAGCATATAATGTAATGCCACATTGCATTTTTATATGAAACGTATAAATGTTCCCGAAATCGCCAAAGAAAGAGGCGCCAGAGACTTTGACTAATATCTTGGAAGTCGTTGTCAGTTATCGAAAAAAATTGAAAACTTCAGTCATTAAATAGATGTAGTTCGCAGTGACTAATTTGTTTTATAACCATATTTCACATAGAGAAAAATGGAAGAGTTCACCAATCTTGGGAGGGCTTATTGGCCAATCAAAAAGCTTGCTAAATAAATTTAATTTTCTCTCAATTTAACGCATAGTGAGGGGAGATAGAAAATTCTTTCCTATTCGCTTTTGTTAGAAGTGCTTTTGGAGATCTTACATACAGAAACTCTTCTATATGTGTTACAAAAGGAACCTTTTCAAAACATGTTTTTCTTAAAATTCGTTCGCAAAATTTTGACGTAATCATTTCATGCTGAAATTCCGACGTACTTGATTAAATTGTTCTTTTGTTTGAACGACGGCACAGTTGAAGATATAACTAAACATCGCCTATTGCCCCTTCTTTTCGTAAAGTGTTCAAATGTGGCAAACAATGTGTTCCAGCCCGCTTTCTTAGCGTAGGAGATTGGAATGACATTCAGTTATCTCTATTTTCATATGGAGACAAGATCTTCTACCATACCTGCCATTAAAAGCGGCAACGAAATGAACTTACGAAGTATTTTTCATGTGCTGGGAAGGTTTTTCAGAGCGCATTCTTGCATATGGAAATGAGTATCGAATCTTAGAAAAGTTTTGATGTTAAAAGGCTTCCTATAAATTCCCAATGTGAGTAAAATGTTTTCAAAATAGTTTTTGAGCATGTTTGACAGATTTGATTTCAGAGAAGAAATGTTATCTTGAAAATTTGAAAGCTGCATTTGCATGAAAGCAGTACAGAAATTTGTGCTTACCTGTTGCATTCTACCAAGCAACCTATCCCGCAAGTTGCTCAAGGCTCCTTTAATATTGATGAATTCAGTGCACAAGAGAGGCTTGAGGTTTGCAAAGAACCCAGTTAATGCATTTTTATATGTTATTTAATGAATTTATAAGATTTTTCAATATAAGGGGCAATTGATCTTAAGTGATACTTGATTGTCATTATTAGACACCAGAAAAGGATAATTTAATTTCTTTTTGTTCCTAATCAACATATTCAGCACTGTATTTATACTTTTGTTCAGCTCGAAGATCTCAACTACCAAATACTCGAAAATGTTTGTGAATTGTAAACCGTAACATTAATGACATAATGCGGCTTACCTATCATGTGCTCCCCGAATATTAGAAAAAGTAGCAACGCATTTACCATATCCGTTTTCTGTAAGACGAAATGCGTAACCGCCTGCTCACTTTAGTGTCAAACAAATATTGATGCGGTTACTGCTAGAAAGCTCTAAAGCGAAATGTGATGATAACTGAGCTAATGTTAAACCAGTGCAGAAATTTAACCCAGTTGACCTGACTTACGTTTATCTTCATTCAAAGCCGTTTTCCATTGGTGAGAGGTGTCAAATTTCACGTAATAAATCGACCGGAACATATCAAAAAATACTCTGAATGAAAAAACTAAAGCACGTGGCAGTTCGTCCCACTCCCATTCGCAGAACTGAATTCACTAAATGCCTAATGCTCGTTTAGTTATACTAAATTCAGGGTGTCCGTCGGGGAGGTATACTACTTTGTTTACAATTTTTGATTAAATGAACGATAATGGATCTTATATTGATAAGTGGTTTATTTAATGCCGACAATTATGTATGGAATACAATATCAGATAAATGTACGCCTCTGTTAGCCTCACAAAAGCGAGCCTTTTTGAGCACAATTTCATCACATTCTCACACATTTCACGCGGTATTTCATTAATTTCATCACGAATATTTTGTTTGAGTTGTTCAAGCGTTTCTGGTTTGTTTGCCAAAACCTTGCATTTCAGATATCCCTACAAAAAGAAGTCCGGAGCAGTCGAATCTGGCGACCATGGAGGCCAATCAACATCACCATTTCTTGAAATAACTTGTTGTGGAAAGAGGTCTCGCAGAAATTTCATTGTAATCCTGGATGTGTGTGATGTGGCACCGTCTTGTTGATACCACAGGTTAATCAAGCCCAAAGCATGCAGTTGTGTCGCTAAAAAGTTTTCTATCATATCACGATATCGCTCCCCATTGACCGTTACCGTTACGCCGTTTTCAGTTTCAAAGAAGTAAGGTGCTATGGTTCCTCCTGACCAAATTGCATACCAGACGGTCACTTTTATGGATGCAAAGGTGACTGATGAATAATTTGAGAGTTTTCCATTACCCAGAACCGATTATTCTGTTTATTCACATATCCATTGAAATGAAAGTGTGCTTCGTCACTCATTATGATTTTTTCATGAAAATCGGAGTTGCCATGGGCGAGCTGTATATGGTCTTGTGGAAGAAGCTCTTGCTTCAACTGAATCTTAAATGAAAACAAATGCAAATCCTTGTGCAAAATTGTAGCCAAAGTTGTTCTTTGAAAACCATGCTCCTGAGCACGGAGTCGAGTTAAGGTTGATGGATTGTTTTGAACACTTTCTTGAGCAGCAGTAATGTTTTCAGCCGACCTTGAAGTACGTTGTGGTCCATGCTTGGTCCTGTCAGCTACAGACCCTTTTTCTTCGAATTCATTCAGTACACGATAAACAGTGTATCTTGTTGGCACGTTGTTTCTCCCAAAATTTCACTAACTTTCTCATCGTTACAGTAATAGATAAATGATTTTGATAAAATGTTTTAACGATTAAAACACGTTGGTTTAGCGAATATTTTTCCATAATAAATTTGCCACGTCTCTACTTCACAACTGCCAAATATGAACTGTCAAGATTAGTATTTACCAAAATGGCGGCAAAATAAATGGTATACCTTCCTGACGGACATTCTGTTACATTTACTGAATTAATTACAACTGCTGGAAATATATGGAAGTAAAAATCAAAAGAAAATTCACATTTGCCAAGAATCGTAGAGCTTCTCATATTCAGTAAACGTAGATGTAACCTATTTTTAGATTAACCCGGCAACACCTACGGTTTAACGACAATTCCTAATGTCAGTCACAAAGGGACTTAAGAGACTTTTCGATTCTTGCCTATTCGAAGTGTTCGTCAGACAAATCAAGGTGACGCTGCTCAAATATTGGTAGGTGGTTATATCGGAACTTAATCCTATGATCATACGCGTTGTAGTCTTATGTTGTAACTGTCATGGCACGCCCGCTCACATAAAACACAAAATATGCATGATTTAAATTAAAAATACAAAATGAATGTGTTAAATCGACCATTTGTATGGGAGATACTGGACGCGCCATGGTTATATGGGTGATTTACCTTAAATTATACATTAAAGTTCACGAAAGCATTGGCTACTGCAGCCTTCCAATTATAAAATAACTGGGATTAAATTTTGAGTAAAGATTGAATTTTCCAAGAGTTGGTCCATTTGTATAGGAAGTACCAGAATAAGCTCTCATTTGATAACTGCTCAACGAGTTCCAGACGTATTCTAAATGAAAGATATGAAGCTAACAATTTGTAGGACATGGTTCTGTCGATTTTTCTAGGTCCTGTAGAACATATAAACCAATATAGCGGACTAAAGTAAAGGTTATTCCAGACAAGGAGTGGGGCATCACACATTGAATTTTGAGAAATCTCTCAGGAGATAGCAGTCAGTAGAACGCATTTGCAATCTCCAGCTAGAATTTCGCAAAATACTAAGATGTGACAAGGTTAAAGAAGTTTTGTAAAGATTTACGGCAATTACTGCATATTTGATCAAAAGATTCTTGATACTTTAAATGCTTCCTTCTGATTATTACAGTTTTGCCGTGTGGAATGACTTCTTCCCTTCGTATAATAAAGTACACAAATTTCACAATTTGTATATCTGTGCTTACAAGGACAAACGACTTAACTAAAAATTTTCCGTTTAAATAACTTTAGAATTTTTCCAAAAGTCGGTTTCATGACAATCTGTTGTAACATATAGAACATAAACAACAATATCAAAAAATTGTGTTCTTAATAATATCGGTAGATATATTACGTATTACCCGGTTTTGAAAAATTGTTATAACTTCTGAACTACTTTGTGTTTGATATGGGAATTGAACGTAAATATGGATTAGAATTAGTACAATAATAATAATGGATAAACCCGACATTGTCCTAACTCCATTTAAGTTGTTTTTCCCTGTGACCACAGATATATAAAATTGAATATTTGTAGGTTTATGTATTCGTGACTTTGTTCCGCATATGCGCCTAAACTAACGGACCGGTAGTCATAAATAATGAAATAATTGGCATCGCCCACACAAATAACAATTTTCAACGACTATGTGTAATGAACTGTCAGAGGTATACAGAAGAAATTGGTACGTATGCTACTGGTGTAAGAAGAAATATGTTCTTTATAAAGTTGTTGGCGCACAATGTAGTCAGCCAATTAATTTAAAAGTTTAACAATATGTTACTTCCAATCAAGAAGTCGTCATGTGCTATATAACCTAGTACACATTTTCAAGGGTCGTATCTCATAAACTGTTGGAGGTATAAATTATATATGTGTATGCTGTTGATAAAGAAAGAAATTTTTCCTAACCAAACGGGCAAGCACTACGCCCTTTTTAACAAATTCATTATACTGGCCAAAGTAACTGCGGCCAAAGTCATATAAACTTAACAGTAAATCACTGTCAATCACAAAATTGTAGTATGCGGCATTAGGTTAAGGTGAAAAGTAGAGGTGTGGCACCGCCCACATAACTAATAATTTAGAATGACCGTTTCTTGCGACCTATTGGAGACACAAAGATGGGACTTGACATGTATGCTATAGAAGGAAATATGTCCGAAAAAAGGGGGTGCCAAACCTCTTTTAAAAATTTGTTCCACCGAACAAAGTAACTGACGGATCGTCATAAAAATATAACAATAAATTACTATGAATAGCGAAATTTTCATATGCTGTATTAGGTAAAGATTAAGTAGAGAGACGTGACATCGTCTATATGTATTAACGTTGAGAATGGGCGAGCCTCATGAACTATAAGAGGTATACAGACAACGTTTGATATGTATGCTCCTGGGAGAGAAAGAAGTACAGAGTTATCCATTTAGTGGTCTCAAAACCGCCGATCTGATAGGACAGTCAGCTCTGGAATACCTGTAATCTGAAGTGTTATTTATTTAATGAAAAGTTTGCCATATAGGAATTTGGATCGTTGAACAACCGAAGAAGGTATAAAATGGTTTAAACTTATTGCAAAAATGGTGATTCAAACGTGGGTATTTTTCGTGAATTACCGAGTGAAGTGGAAGGAATTGACAAGATTATGAAGAAATTCCAAGAGACAGATGTGGTCTGGCCTGTGCATCACCGCAATGTACACTCTGCCGAAAATATTGCTTCTGTTAGTGAAAGTGTGGCGGATAATCCGAATTTTAATTCAGAGGGGAATGGGCGTGTGATAACCGCCTTTTTTTTTTTGGCTTGCAGTTGAAGATTATGAGCTGAACGAAATGTGGTTTCAACAAGATGATGCCACCAGCCACACAACACAACCGATTTTGGCTTTATTGCATGAGAAGTATCCAGAAAGCGTAATTTCATTTTTGCGACGTCAATTGGGCACCAAGATCATGCGATTAGACACCGTTAGTTTTTGTTGCGGGACTTTGTTAAATACATTGTTTATGATGATATGAATATGATGATAATCCCCAAACGTTGGAGCATTTGGAAACCAACAATCGTCAAGTAATCGTCGAGACACCGCCCGAAATGTACGAAAAAGTGCTCGTAAACTACCTCAAAAGGATCCACAGCTGCAATCAATCCAGAGACGGTCATTTAAATGTCAATATATTTCGAACATAATGGAAAGATCCAAGCATTACAATGAGATAAAGGGGAAAGAAGATGAAAAGGGGAGTGACAAGCTAACGATTTAAATTGCCATATCTCATGAATTATTAGAGGTATGAGTTGATACCGCAAAAAAAGTGGGCGGTACCAGACACATTTTTGAAAAATCGATATTGCGCTTAAACCGATCATCAACAACATATCAGAGCATGTTACTGTCAATCATGAAATAGTCAAATCTTATGTTAAATTATGATGAGAAAAAGTGTAGCGGCCAAATTTCAAAAATTATTAGAGATAAAAGTTTAAAATTTTTAACATATGCTAACATATGCGAAGAAGGAACAAGCCATAGGAATTGCCTACACTTCGGAACGAAATGCACAACATTTGTTAGTACTAAATTATCGACCACACTAAATTACATCAGGAAAAAGCTGAAAATCCAACCCAATGCGAGTTATATTTTAGGTAGAGAATTGAATATTATGCAAATATAGAAAATCTTTTCATACCACTTTAGTGGTGGCGTTGCAGCGCACGCTGGGTCGGCTAGTGATGAATAAAAACATTTTGCTACTTAAGTTCATTTGCGTAGGAGCACCAGAAATGTAAATGTGTAACCTCAGGCTCCCAAATTATATTAATCGGTACAAAATTTTACTACGTCCCAAAATTGTACTGAAATCCAGTCCACTATTTTCTTTGGGATCTACCGGAAGAGGCATAGCGATTTTACCCAATTCTAATCCTTTCAGAATCTATTTCAACTGGAAAATTTTCGTTACGTTCGGGTTAGATTTACAAAAAGAATTTTTGAAATGAATTTCATTTTAAGGTACCCATATACTAACCCGTCTAATTCCCTGCATTACATTCTTTTCGTGTTAAATGTTGTCCCCATCTTTGTTCCTGATGGCATGAGAAGATTGTATTATGTCGTCGTGCCGTGCACGAAAACATGAATTGGTTTATTCAGCGTCAAGTGAATGCTTATTCGTGTGTTTATGTGATCATCGAAAATAAACGCAATAGAAACAGGGTAGCCAGTATTTGAAGTGAAGAGCCATTGTTGTTATTCTCACATTATAAACCGTAATGTTTCATATGATAATCGACAATGCCACCAAAATTGGGGAAGTACCAGAAGTTTCCTTTCGTATCGCGCTGACTTAACTTCCATTACTTCAAATATGAATGTGTAAGTAAAGCTATCAATGACTCTGATAATGGTGCCAACAGTCGAGCTGCCACTTTGCTTTTCACAAGTCATTCACATTGTTGTTTTGTTGGCGGGTGCCTGTCCTACTTGGCAGTGATACAAAGAATTCCCCACATTAGAATATATATTTTCCATTCGTATTTACTGTTCAAATTTGTAAGGATATCATTATTATCAACATTACAGGTTGCGATTACACATAATGCTGACAGAGCGAATGACAGACAGGCCGTAAATCAAGCTATCTGCGAAAGAAATGCTATCAGCTTAGATAAATATGTGGTGGTAGTAAATGGAACATTTAAGAAGGAAATACTCATAATATACCAAACCGCAGGAGTCATTTACCAACATACGAGTGAGTGGCAACATTTGATACAAATATATTTATTACATCATATGTCTATAATGTACGTATGCTTGCATACTTAGGTTGCGATTATCGGAATTTGCTGTATGACTAATTTAGGACAAATGTCAAGGTTTTTGATATCTTAGGCATTCATACATAAGTTTCAAATAAATCCAATTCGTCGTCAAAAGATAAAACGCGTTATTAGGTGACCGCGATCAAAAATGGCCCAACTGGTCAGCCCTAGATAAAAAAAAAATAAACTCTCTTGCAACCTATGAAAGGGGTATGGAAGAGCTTCGTACATTTACTACGTTTACACTCATTCTATTCTTAGACCCATTGAAAGGAAAAGGGACTTACTGCTTAACGACGAATCTGAACTTGTCGCTCATTAACCTATTGGAAATGTTCGTCACATCCATCGAGGTGACAGCTGCTCGAAGAAAGATTTGATACTCGCCATATACTGCTCGTCGGGCCACGACTGAATCACAAGAAAAAAAAAACGGATATTGTTGATCATTTACAAACCTTGGCAGTCCTAAAAGCGGATAATGAGGCTGAAGTAGCAATTGCGCGGCGAAAAAGTTTTTTTTTTTAAATGTGTAAATTTTTAGGTAAAACAGGAAACAGAAGCGAAAAAATCATCGCCCACTGCAGACGGCTGCAAATGAAATCACCAAAACTAAAGCTTAAGCACGGGATGAAAAGGGATTTTCGGTAGTTTGTAATAGAACAGAACATAAAAATAGTCCCGTCATCTAGAACAAATAACTGAAACTAACATCACGAATTTAGGTGAATATCACAGTACTCACGAGACGGGAAAGTATTTTTGGAAATTCTTACTTTTGAATCATGCTACAGAAAAGAAACCAGGTATCACCGACCACAGCAAACATCTGCAGCTGAAGTCAGGACATTTGAGACGTAGGCGTAAAAGGAATCTTTGATTTTTTTAAGGAGCAAATATAGAAGACAAATGGAAAAATTTTTGTTATCGGCGAGGACAAACGGTTGATGCCAAAACCAACAATTTTACTTTTTGGTTCAATTTGATCGTGAAAATTGTTTTTTTTTTTAATTCATGCCTTTGCTAAGAAAAAACAATAGGAGAAAACCCCGGCAGAGAAATTTCAATCAGTTGAACTGACTTACGTATGCATCATCATTGCAACATCATTTTGCGTTGATGCCAAAGTGTTGTGAATCATTAGATTTCGCTGAATTAAGTTTGCTAAATGTCTGAAATGTGGAAAGGACAAATAGGACATTTTAATGTAATAAAATTGCCAAAATGTAAGTAATTGCAGTGGACGAATTAGAGATTTCCAAGGAGAAATTAAATCGGCTAATCCGTGTGGAAGTTACCAGAATGACTGTTGCAATGCCCCCCGTTTTTATTTCTAGAACCAAGCGCATAATTGGGTACCAAATTGAACTAAATTTAATACAGTTAATAGAAATATATTAAGCTCTATGAGCAAAATCGTGTGGCACTCAGCACATTTTCATTACAAGACCTTGCTTTGTTAACCGCTCAGCGTGTATCAAATTTGACTAAACTTAGTTCAACCGTGTAATAGATATGAATTTACGAATATATGGGCTTTTGTATGGGTGGTATCTGCAGGCGCGTGATTAGTCGGTGAATTTTTTCAAATTCAGTCGGACATTATCAACAAATGCATTCTATTCCAAGACAGGTGGCCGATGCTGGAATCACCAAAATTGAAGTGAAAATCCCTCTTGCGATGCAAATACAATGCGAAAATGTTCAAGCGGCAAAGAGGAATGATGATATGAAAGAGGAATGGAGACAAAATCATCAAGATTAACAAGTGTATTCGTCTTGCGGTATAATTTCGCAATAGGGAGAGACATCTCAACATTGGTAATATTAGGGCGCAAACAAGGAGGAAAGGGATCATACGAGTATGTGGCACAGCCAACCAAAACAAACGAATTAGGCTAAAATCATGAAATTAGAAATATAATTAGACATACAAATTCGAACTTCTATGACATATAAAAGGATGCAAACAATTCCCAAATTATACCATAGACTAGAACATATGGTTGAAGTTGAAATAATCAACATTAAAGATTAAATTTACCTTATGATGTTCACCAGGTCCACAAATTAGCTTTTTTAGTAGCTTTAGCTTTAAAGAAGGGATGACTTCGACTAGACGAAAGTGATGCAGTCAAGGCTTACTTTTACAGGACTGTCCGAAATGTGCCAAAAGGAGGGCTGAGGACGGAATTTGGAAAATCGGCAATTGGAAAAAAATTGCTATTCCAAGTCTTGTTTTATTTGGTAAGGCAGTTCCACTACGGGATCATCCTTTGAGTACAACTCAATTTCTAAAGCCGTGTCTGAGCGACTTCTTTCAAGATTTTCATTTTTGCCATTGTAGTTTGGAGATTATGACCACCATGATTAAGTTTCCGTAGCAAATATTTCATTTTTACATCACCCGATGGAATAAAGATATATTTTGTTAACACATAGAAAAAAACGTTTAAAGTACCCAATATCCTTTAACCAATTGTGTTTCGTAGCTTTCTGAGTCGATTGAGCGATATTCACCAGTCTGGCTTGTTGGCTGACTGGTTGAAAAGACAACCGCTGCAAATCTCTATACAAATTCTTAAAATTTGTCGCAACTTAACATTTTATTTGATAGTAGACAGTCATTGAAAATAGGCCATCTCCAATGCACATTGATCGATTATCCGAAATTTCTCTGCAATTTCTAATTAATAGAGTTTGTTGTGATTACGTATATATATGTATGCATGTATTAAGCAATCGCAACAACAAAACCATTGGTAATATCATAGGTGTACCATGACCAAAAAAATTTTGTAAAAAGTTTAACTTGAGCTGATCTTTGTTCCACTTTTTCTTATGCTAATTAATATGATCAGTGACTCTGGGTTGTTGAATTGTGAATGCACTGCCACATTGAGTAACAGCCGAATAGGTTTTCGCCTAATCAACAAGAATTGCTTTTTGTTTTTTGGCCATCCACGGCATAGAAAAGTAGTTGGGGTTGGATAAGTTTTAATATAAATAAAGGTAATGACACTTCATAAAGATTTAGTTTCAAGAGTAAGTTTCAACTGTTTGTATTTTCTTCCTCCAAGTACTTTAGAGGGCTGACTGTCTGTGGGCTGATCCTGGGTGATACTGCCATACCGTTTCTCGCACCTCTTGTACAAATTGGCATACTCGTGTATATTCCAGTGCATTACAAGGCTTGATAAAATTTGGAAAAATTCAGCTTTGCTTCGTTTATTTTGAATTAATTCAGAACATTTTCCCCATCGCACATTTGTGCACTGACGCAAAAGTACATTGGGAAAGATTAAACCGACTTACATATAACTTCTCTTAACTTATTTTGAGTTGGTGCAAAATATGAGGACTGCCATAGAAGCGATATAAATCGCTAGGGTGTTATCCAAAACTACTATGCATTGACGTGTAGCAAAAGAAACAAAATTATAATTTTCTTGACCACTAACTTCCGCTAAATTATACTAAATTTATTTCAATTGAATCAGTGATACGAATCTAAGGTTAATTTAGATAATGTATATGGGAATGACAAAAAAAGAACTATGAATTGCAGCCCACTAATTAGAAATTGCAGAGAAAGTATTAAATTTCGGAAATCGCTCATTGTTAAGAACAACACAAAATATTATACCTGACCGTCCAATGAAATTATTTCATGTTATAGAGATACAAGTGCTAGATTGTTGCATTACATGCATCACCATGTATGACACAGATGTTCATATCCCCATTTTTCGAAGAATTGTTCTTTGCTGTATCGAAATTGTTACTTCATCAATTTGAAAAAAAGCCGGGTGTTCGCCCCATCATATGCATCCATGCACGAATATTTGCCTGGTTTCTCTCAAGGCCATGAGGCATAAGAAACCTAATCAAATAAGTACGTGAGTGCGGCGTTCAACGAAAATTCAAGATTTTCATTTCAGTGACCTAAGATATGATTTGGAGGAAAGCAAAGGAAATCCTGCATTTTAGTTTGATAAGACTTTCAATCCCACAGACAGACCATAAGAGGATTCCTGTAGTGTGTAAATCTAGGAATTAGTTTCACAGGAATAACTTATATTCCGATTAAATGCGTTTTACTTCCCCTTAAACGGACACATCGAAAATGGGTTCAGAGTGAACAATGTTAAATTTGCCGATTCAGGCAAATTATATTTGTGTAAAGAATATTCTCTTGAAACATAATATATTTTATATATGATAATTTTCTAAATTTGTAACAAATGATCAACTCTAGTGGGTTTGAAATTAAATTACACTCTACTAATATTGAAGAATTCAAAGGATGACAAATTTAACAATTTCATGATTCAAGGTAGAAATCGTCGTTCAACTTTGAATAATTGATGAAACTTTATTATCTTTAAATCATTGCATCGTAAATTATTTATTAGAATAGTAAAAATTGTCCAAATACGTACAATATTGTGCAAAATCCAGAATTTGTAAGGTTAGAAAATATATCTGCATTGCAGAAAATTCTATTATGAATACCCTAATGCTATGTGCCTTTACCGGTATTTGATACGCTCATTTAGTAAATTATTAAATTGTTGGTGAAAATTGTGTATTCGTTAGATCAGAGTGTACACAGAGAATTTTCCCTAAGTTACATAAGGAAAAAATAACAAAGTTTAAGAACATCTCTGTAGGCATTTTAAAAATTATAATGAAAATAACATTTTAGGGCTGGACGTTTGTGTGGAGATGTTTGAAGATTTGGTGTAAAATAACTCCGAGTTTTCAATCATGAAAAAAGTGTAGCTAGCAATGGGCAATACTTTCAATGAATTATTTGTAAACATGTTTTCGCAATAAAGTTGAATTTTTATAAAAAAAACAGCGAGAACTTAGTTGTGAACCAATACTTATTTACTGCCATAGCTACATATATATATAAAACTCTTTCGTTACTGACCGACTGACGGAACATCACCCAATCCAAACGAGTAATGGTGAAATCACGGAAATCGGGGTAGACAAAAACCGTGTAAAACAATGCAAACAGGTAGAGATAGGGTCGAGGAAATTGTTGTCTGTATCCCCCTTCTACGACAAACACATGGTATCAAATTGTTTTCCGAATTTAATGCTTTTAGCTAAGAAGAGGTTTTTCAAAATTCAAGCTTTAAGTGGTACAAATGCGGCAAATATGTAACAATCTAGTATCATCGCCCAGCTCACGTGGCTAAGGCGAGAAATATGGAAATTGGTCATCTTTCCCTTCCAGATTGGAAATGCTATTAGATGGCCTTTTTAAAAATGCATGTTTCTTGGGGTGAAACAGAATATATAATAATATGGTATACCGGTATAATTGCATGTGTTCATTTCCTCACAGCGTAGGATTGCGACAGGGAATTCTTCGGAGTTCATATTTTTATGCAATAAAAACACAAACCAGAGCACGAATAATGCTACAAACACAATGCCAATGCCAATGGGGACAGTTATTTAAAGATGGTAAAGGAGTTTTTCTACCCAGAACTCCGCCGAAGACGTATCCGTTGCAACAGCATTTGGTTCCAGCAAAATGGAGTAACTTCACTCATAGCCAAACTGGTTATGGCAGAGTTCTAACGAAAATTTAGTTTTTAGTTTCAGGTTTAGTTACTAACGAAAATTTAGTTTTTAGTTTCAGATCTAGTTCCTAAGGGTTGAAAGGGGACAAAAGTATTATCATCGTTCATAACAAATGGCTGAAGCTAGAATCATTAAGCTACGATAGGCATTCTAGAAATTCGCAAGTTTAAAGGATACACCAAGAAAAAATAGGTCATATTAGCGCAATATTAGGAGATATTTGGGAAGTCATTCTAAGGTATAAACAAGGAAAGAAAGTGACCAGCTACCTGAAACCAATTGACAAGAACTGAAATTGTAAAATTAGCATTACGCGTTCTATCATGGAAGATAATTAAAATACAAAATTTCCAAATTCGGATGGGAAATAAATGGATTAAAAATTGAACCAGATTAGATCTGAAAGCTATAACTGAAATGGCTAGTAATTTAACAAAAATTATGTTTCCACGGAAACACAATGGATGAGAAGGAACAAAATTGATGCATCCGTCTAGGCTAAAGCGTTGAGGTGACCTTAAATTAGGTTATACTGCCCGAAATTCGAATTATTAGGAGCTCAACCGGATGTGGGACAAAAAGCAGCACTGAAGTTATCCGATTATCATCAGACTATACTGTACGTATTGTTAGCTCAACAGCAAACAGTAAGTGCTTGGGCACGTACACGGTATGTTGAAGGGTCATTTATTTATCATACGGTGCTCAAACTCACAGCCAGATTTTTTGTTGCGTACTAAAAAGTTCCTAACTTTCGATTTTTTTATAACAAAAAGTGTTTTAACATTGCATTTTTAAATAAAAAGTCCATTTTCAGTGTTATATTTTGTTTCCATAGACATCGCTTGATGGGATATAACACCAAAAATTGGTTTCCTATGATTTTCTCGTTTCTTCCAAATTGACACAATTTCGGAAATTCTGTCTTTCTTTTATACTCTTATGTTCATATCTGTCCTCTAAATTCACAAAAAAATTCACATAAGGTTAGGTCCTAGAATGAAAATAGGCTCCATTGTCATTCACTTTCGGTACCTCCCATTTAAATTGACCGATTTAAAATAATTTTTCGCCAGAAGTTCCTAAATAAAAATTGAAATTTTGCCAATTGGATTGCTTTATAATGCTCTACAGTCAGTTTCTGGTTCCTCCCTTGCAAATTGACCGACTTGACAGAAGTCAATGTTTCCCCTATAATTTCTAAGCGCAAGTTTTAGTAAATTATAATTTCGTGGTTTATTGAATTATTAACCATATATTGTTTCTTTTTTTTTCATTTTGAACGGGCTATTATTGGTCTGAGTTGTCCCAGATGGCAGTATAACAAATTTATTTCACCATTTACTTTCAGCGTTTCGTTGGCTTCAATTTCATCAGGAAAAAAACCTTTATTCACAATTAATATGTGAAAAATATGCTCATGTTGCACTCTATTTTGTAATTTTAGTGGTTTCTAATTTTCATATTTCAATTTGTTTTTATATCTTAGTGGCAATTACTTATATTACCAAAAAAGTGGGTTTTACGTTACAATAATTTAATAACAAAAATAATCATCACAGAACATAAATAAATCACAGTTTAAAACTTGATAACTAATATCACAGTCCTTAATACTGCAAAGTTTTGCAAGGGAGATTTGAAGTTTTGTCTGGTCTTTGTTCTCTTTAGTATTGACACTCATACTTACTTTTCGTTGTGCTCTTTAATCTTCGAAAGTGTACCTTAAATGCACTTTGTTCTCTGCGTATAATATTTTTACATTGTCGAAGTTCAGTTTAGATCTGTATGTGGAAAAAGTTCAACTACGGAAATGCAGTCTGAAAAATAGTTTTCTGTTATATACGATATACTATATTTACATGCAAGAAGTGTAAATTGCAAATAACCTCGCAATATTTGACATTATTTACAGAATTTTAAAGTTCAGATAAGTAAGGCTTTTAAATATGTTAAATATTAAATAAATAAATATTAAATATTTATAAATAATAAATAAACGTAGAAATAACTTTACTTTACTTAATATTTGAAAGTTATTAAATAATGCAATAAAATGTCAGACAGATAACAATCTAAAAGAAAATTATTGTTCTGGTTTTTACACAACATCGCTGATAATTTTCTTAATGGTCTGCTTGCTATAAGATTGGGAGTTTAGAAAAGGCCGTTAAATTAAAGGCTTTAATAAAGAAGAATGACGTCTCTCAGCTAACATCGAAAAGGTATCCTTTATTTAAAGAAACAAAAGTCTAGCGAGTTCTACCCATGTATGCAGTCTTTAAACAAATTTACTGCATAATCCCTTCTATCACGCATATGATTGTGGATTTAACAACCATCAATTTGGGGCATTTTATGTACTCGTAGATATCTGGAGCCGTTATTAAATCACACAGACCACTAAAAAGTTCTACACCAATTATGAACAAACCCTCACTTGCGGGATGATGCGCTGTCGATCTCACATTATATTCGCATAATGCAAGCATTAACGGTGTTTCATTTGGAATTAAACTACATTCTGTTGGCAAAAAATCACTGGTCTGTGATAATCATGTTTAGCAAGAACTGTAGCAGACAAATTAAAAAATAAAGGGTATTTTTCACATCATCTCCTGTAAATTAATGTTTCCTTTTAGCACCTGTCTAAGGATTATTGCTTAGTCGTCCACAGAAATTTAAGCCAGCGCTTAGCTTCAATTGCCAGCTATATTTAAGTTTATACTCCGTTGTGTTTCCCATATATTGACTTTATCGCTAAGTTTATTCCTTTATAAATAGTATAATAATTTAACAACACAAATATGTTGTATTAAATAACAGAAAGTGTTAGAGCACATAATTATATGCGTGGAATATATTTATGCATATAAAGTTTCTATGTAAATCCATTGCTCAAATTACGTTATAAATTCACGGTATCGTAATTACTATTTAATGCTTATTGGAGTGGTGTAATACGTTACGTATATAATGAATTTTTTAACACAAAAATCAACAGTTGCCAAACTGGGATTTTTCACAAGAATTTTACCCCGTGTTTTCTAAAACCCTAAAAATACACCACATTGTCCGAAATTCAAAATTTTCCCTGTTACTCCTAATTGGTAATTTGCAGCAACCTAAATTCTCGTTCATTATTTCGCTTTATAAAACCTGACAAAATTCTAGCGATTATCTATGCTCCTTCTGGAACCTCCCACACATATGATCGATTTAACCCTTATACTCGTAAATGAATATCTTTAAATCAGTTGCTTTAACTTCAGCCAAAATTGGTAGACGTTAAGTATTCGCTAAATAATAGTCAGCGAATAAAAACATCACTTTGATTACCTGCCGTAAAACTTTAGCGATTTTCTGAAATTCAATCTTTTCTCTGCATTTTGTGAACAGAAGATTACAACAACTGCAATTTTAATACAATGCATTGATTTATGATGCGCAACAAATCTTGAAAATCGATCCTTCCCACATATTTTGAGTTTCATATCGTCCTAGAAGTTGCACGGCATTCCGTCAAATTTAGTACACGTTATACCGCTACCCTTCTCATACCTTGACAATTGCACTGATAAAAAGCAAAAAAATCAACTACCAAATTCAATATAATTTAGCATCAAACTTGAAGAAAACTTAGATCTGCAAATAAAAATGATCTGAATTCTCACATTAATAAGGATTTCGACGTATAAATAAAATTCAGAATAAGTACATGAGTGCAAAAAGAACTTTACTATTGAGAGGTTATACAAGGAGTAAACTTAAAGTTAGAAACGCGGGTCATAGCCGCACTGCATCGAGTCTTACTCGTGTTACTGGTAATACAAACTCGTATTTGGATTGTGAAATACCACAGGGTGATATATGTATATAACTTACATACCCTACATCAAGCCAAATACGTTTATTTCCTTTTATTGATTAACTATTTTAACATTTCGTGAACAACATATTAAGGAATTTGATATGTTTTTCTTTTGATAGACATTTTGTAAATATATCTGATATATTATTATTAGTTGATACATATTCAATGTCTATCTCTTTAAACTCAAATTTTTCTCGAATATAATAGTACCTTATGTCAAGAACTGAACACTCTGGTTATCGCATCTTATAATGGTAGGCCGATTGATATATTCCGTAAGTCCAATTTCTGATAACAGGCTTTTTAGGTAAATTATTTCTTTTGTACCCTGGCACATGGACACATGTTCAGCCTCCATTGAACTGAGGGATACTATTTTCTGCTTTTTCGATTCCCATATTATTGGGCTACCAGAAAGGAAAACAACAAACCCGCTGTACGACTTTCGATCCACCACATCAGTTCCCCAATCCGCATCTATATAGCAAATCAAACCATTATTAGTATTGTAATGTATCGCACCTTTTGGTTTTTGTTTGAGATATCTCAAAACATGTTTGGCGGCAATGAAATGCTCTTTTCTACTATACTTGGATCTCTATCGAAGGCTACCAGCTCATTTACGGTTACTGCCGCTTCAACCACACGAAGTTTTTTCGGTCGACCTCTTCTTCCAGTTCTGATAATTCTAGGCCTTCCAGTTTCTTCCACAATGTTAGGAATTTTAGGAGCTTCCATATCGATATAAAACCAGTCACCGTCATTCCCATCGGGCCCATTTTTCTTCTTCAGGCATTTCTTATTTGCGTATTCATTCTCGAAGAATACCACATCCCTGGTTATAGTTATGCTCCTGATTTCATTATCGTATAAACGATAGGCCTTTGTTTGATGTGAATATCTAACAAATATATATTGCTTGCCTTTCGGATTTAATTTGGAATGACCTGGCTTTTTGTCCAAGGCAACTACATTACATCTAAATGATCGAAGATGAGAAACAGTAGGTTTCCTGTTAAACCAGCATTCGTAAGGTGTTTTGTCTTTCAAAACTTTTGTTGGGCAACGATTTCTTAAATAAGTTGCCGTGTTAACAGCTTCAGACCATAACGAATTCTTGAGGCCAGAGTCCAACAGCATACACCGCACCATTTCGATCAAAGTCCTATTAAGCCTTTCGGCGACGCCGTTCTGTTGGGGGGTGTAGCACACGGTTGTCTGATGTTCAATGCCTACGGACGACAAATAGCTTTGAAAAGTGAACGATTTATACTCGCTGCCATTACCGCTGCGCAAAATCTTGAGTTTTCTTCCGGTCTGCTTTTCCGCCGTGACTTGAAAGTCTTTGAAAACTTGAAGCGCCTCCGACTTCTGATTTAGAAAGTATACTGTCGCAAACCGTGAATAATCGTCTATAAACGATATGAAGTACCGAGATCCACCTTCACTTATTACTCGCATCGGACCACAAATATCCGTGTGTACAAGCTCCAATGGGTTTTTCGTAAAACGTTCACCATATTTAGGAAAAGGCTGAACAGTCATCTTACACATGGCACAAGTCACACAGGAAAACGCATTGTCCAGCTTCATTTCCAAACCTCGTACCATTTCGTGATTTTGTAGTTTCATCATATCAGTATGGTTTAAATGGCCAAACCTTCGATGCCATCGCACGTTGTCTTCTTCAACATCGCATGTTCATTCATTTTGAAATTTGACACAAAAATTCCACTGCATGATTGAGCTTCAAAGATAATAAGGCCTTTTCTTGTTGTTGCAAATGCCTTTTCTTTCGAAAATTTTACCATGTTTCCACACTTAATTATTTTATTCACAGATAAAAAATTGGCATTTAATTTTGGTACGAAAAGAACATTGCATAGAATAATGTCGGTATATTCCGATTTGAGATTTACATTACCTGTGTCTTCTGCATATACACAGTCACCAGATGCTGTTGTCACTTTCTGTCTGTGTTCTCTTATTGAAGAAAACAAGCTCTTTAAACCGCTCATATGTGATGATGCTACACTATCAACAATCCATTCACTATCATTTGCGTCGATGTGTGGAGATCCTCTTACGCTCATTATCATCGCTTTATTGTTACAGTTCGATTTTATGTGTCCCCTCTTACCACAAGAATAACACCGAACATTTTTGAATCTCTGATGATCAGTACGCTTTTTATCACTCTGCTTCGACTTTTGCTTCTTGTTACGCCTCGAATTCGCCGCAAAAACATGTTTACCGTTAGAAGTTATTCTCTCCCCCCGACGTTGATGCTCCCACAAAATTTCGACCTTCAATTAATCTAAAGTAAGCAACTTGTCCCTACTTTACATGGCAACTACAAAACTTTCGTAATTGTCTGGAAGCCTGCACAACAACAAACTGCTAATGAAATCGTCAGGAACGGAGACGTCGACTTCTTTTAGCGAATCGACTAAACCGGAATGTTATCCCATTCCATCTTGCATTTTGAAGCGGACCAATCGCTTAAATAAATTTACCTTTCTGGCTGGACTTTTGGCGACATAAATTTTGCTCAATTTTCCTCAAGCCTCTTTGGCAGTTCTACGCTTCTTGACATGTATTAGCTCCGATGCCTGAGGGTGATAGTGGCCAGTGTTTTTGAATCTGTTGCTGTCCAAGCCGTTTTTTCTTCAGTTGTTGTCGATATAGGACAGATTCTCTCAACAACATTCCAGTAGTCTAGAATTATCAGCAGGCTCCTCATGTGGACCCACCAACTGGTATAGTTGTCTCCACTCAACTCTTCAATTTGTGCAGAATTCGCCATTACAATAATTATTTACGATAACTTTAACAAACTTAATGACATTGACTCAACCGACTAATCTTGACTTAATATATAGTGATTTACCACGTTGCTTCTGAGACTTTGCGGAGTTTTGCCCAAATGCAAAATACATTAGGCGAGGGTATGTATATGTAAGTCAGCCCCCTTGGCTAAAATTTCTGAGCTGGGTAAAAAAAATATAATACGATTTAACTAGTGATCTCTGCATTATCTATGAGAAAAGGATATTTGTTTCATGCACACTTACCTGACACTGAATCAGTACATTATTCATACTACTGCAGCTAACGGGAGGTACATGTGGACAAAAAAGTCTAACAAGAAAAGGCTGCTCATTCGAGGCTTAAGTTCACCTTCCGCAATATGTAATTTTTAGTCAATCAAATGTCATTTATCAGTTAATTAAAAGTGGCATATAATGGTAATTGGTAAGTACAAGAAGGAGCTAACATTATACACATTTATAAGGACCAATAATAAAATATAGGTAAGACGATATGATGAGTAGCTTCGTCCACGGCTGCTGATGTCACAAAAATACAATTAGGCTGGTATTAATACTTTCACCCTAACAAATGTAAACCTACCAATGAATAAAGTATGCATTTTCAAAATTTATTACCCTGCTGAGTAAAGTACAAGTAAATAAACTTGGAATTTTTTTTCTACCATGTAAACACATTTTGTGTTAATCAAATTCTTCGGCGTTTCGTTAAAAACTCTTCCATTGACTTGCCCTTTTTCGCTGGGTTGCTGTTCCATAGAAATGTTCAGCAGCACGATCGCTGTGCTTTAAAAGACTTCGTCATAACTATGATTCAGATGACAAGCTGTGTATGTGAAAATGTGGAGATCCAGGGAATTTCAGGTTGCCTGGAACGAAAGGTGGCTTTTGGTTTACAATTGTGTGAGCCGGAAATATTCCAAGGAAGCTTGTAATATTTCTCACAAATTGTTCACCGAGGAAGGAAAAAATAAAGAATAAAAACACAAGGAATTAGAATTTGGAATGGACAATTTCTGTTTCTTTATTTGCAATTGAACAATCTGCTTACAAACAATCTGAATACATATTTTGGCATCAACAGTATGTGAGTATAATTGTAAGTTCTTAACCGCACATTGATAATTGTTTCTCAAAAATCTTTTGAAAAATAAGAAAAATCAACTTACGAATATCTATAATTTCCTATGAGTCGGTCATCGTTCACAAAAATATCGACTGTCATTTTACACGTTGAAGCATTAAAATCTGCTGTATTTGCCAATATTAAAAGTAATTTTGCGTAATATCTTAAAATTACACAAGCAACGCAATCAAAACCCCAAAAAGATCACGTACTAATCCCAGCAATTGTCGACCTACCGAAATTGTACGAATCGAAGTTATACGTTGAATCATATTGAGTTAAATTTCCCTTTTTAAAAAATTGGTGCTCAATATATTTAGTAACACACTTCGGTATACGGTAGCGCTATCAGACATCACACGAAAAACACGGCGCCCCTTCTATTTTTAAAATTATTTTTTTGTGTCTAAAATAACAAACCAATCGTCATAGAAATTGAACAGTACGTTACTTTCAATCCTGAAAGTGTCGCATGCTTTATTATGTTAAGGTTGGGTAAAGGAATGTGCCGCAGCCCAAAGAACTGATCATTTTGGACGGTCATATCCCATGAACTATTGGAAGTATACAGATGACATTTGGTATCTACCTATATGCTACTGACCGAAAGAATTATATGTCACTAAAAGTGGGCGGTGCCGTGGTCTTTTTAATAACCCATTAAAACCATCAAATCATATATCAACTGTTATGAAAAATCGGCAATGTATTGCTATCAATCACGAAATTATTTTAAGCTATGTTCGGTTAAGATTTGAAAAGGAAAATGGTGCCGCACTCACAATCTAACGATTTAAATGACTCATTGTGTTGGGATATTAGAGGTATGAATGTGGGTGTCAACAGATGTCCTAGCAAAAAGCGGGCGGTACTAAACCCATGTTTGAAAAATCTGTATAACAACCAAACCGACCGTGGGATGTTACTGTTAATCACGAAATTACCATATGTTACAATAAGTTATGATCGGGAAAAAAACCCGTAGCTGCACCTGTAATAAACAAAGGTCTGAACGAAGATTTTAATATAGTTAAACTGAATTTTTATATTTTTTCCCGAATAGGCGTATAAAATTAATGCAGCGATTGCTAAGAAATATTATCAGCATATTGATATCTCCTCCAAATGAATTAAAGCCTATAACATTTTTTGGCATTATAAATGGGCGTGGCACCGCCCATACTAATATAAAATTTGAACGAACTTGAAAACATTTGGTGCACATTCCGCTGATAAAGAAATAAACAGATTCAACTGAAAGTTGCATATTTATAAAGTTTAACAGTTACAGAAAATGTTTTTATTCTACGTTTATGTTGGCGTTGCAGAGCCCGTCGTGCCGGTCAGCAATTACATAAAAAATGAAACAAAGAATTTATTATATGTTTGAATACAGAAAGAAAATTTAATATCTAGTGTAAAATATACAAATAAAAATATTTTGATAGAATAAGCAAAGATTTCCTTATTCTCCCTTTTTATATTTTTTGAATCCTAAACGAATTAGTTGTTATGGATGATGGCTGACTTCACATGTCAAATGACGGGAACTAACCTTTCTGTCGGAATTCAAATTTACGTTACGTTTGCATGACAGTTGTGAATTGAAAGAAATGCAAACAAAATTTGAAATTGTTGTTGGGATTATTTTATTAAAGACAAAAATAATAACCACAAATTATTGGTTGAGTGCTTTAGTATGTACTTGTTACGGTTTTTTGGGTTGTTTATTTCATAATCATATGATATGATTTCCGTGCTGCCTAATTGGATAATTATCAACGATACGGTTACGTTAAAGCAGCTCATGCCTAGTCTGGCCTTGAAACGACATTTGTAAATTATTGTACAAAAATGCATAAAAAGATTAGTGTATGAATTGTTGTCAAAGGCAAGTAACACTACACGATCCAATTCATTTTTTCAGGCGTAATTTAATGCTGTAAGATGGTATTATGGTGAAGACTACTAATTAAGAAAACAACAATTCTGATCATTGTTTGTATCTGCATTCAACAGTGATATGCAAAACATGTATAAAACTGGAAACATTCACACAGAACTTATGACTTTTTGTTAACGGAAAAGCTAGGCTATTAAGTTTTCTTCATTTCAGGTCGGTTAGTAAAAAGGTTCTTTTTTGATTCAACGGTTCAAGTTAGAACAAAGATCTAATTAGTTAGTTATTTCGGCGAGTTTGCGGTGGGGTATTCCGTCCACCCATTTTTTTAATGCCCTGTTGACTGATGATAACGTGTTGTACTATTCTACTGAAACTAAAGGTCACAAACATTTATAATTTCAATTTAAGCAGACAAACGGAATTGCATTTCAAATAGCATTTTAGGAAAAAAGTTATCCAATGATGTTCACGTTCCAAAATGCACGACAAATTTTCACTCTCTATAGACAAATTGACTTTTCGTCGAGGTGAAAATGAGTGTCATAACAACATATGCTTCAAAATAACAAAATAACAATATAGAAAAATAACCTTACTACTGGTTGCATCATAGTCAATTCTAATCGGTACCTAAATGATAAAGTAATATTTGACAAATTACGTCGTATTGTAAATTTTAAGTGGTCCTAAAGTTTGCATTTTCACAAATTCCTAACTTTACATATTATACTATATGGACACCCTGTATGTACCCTGTCGGGAAGGTACACTACCTTGTTTTGTTGCCATTTTGGTGAACATTAGTCTTGACAGTTCATATTTGGCAGTCGTGAAGTAGAGGCGTGGCAAATTTATTATGGAAAAATATTCGATAAACTGACGTGTTTTAATCCTTAAAACATTTTAGCAAAATCAATCATGGATTGCTGTGACAATGAGAAAGTTACGTGAAATTTTTAGGAGAAAAAACGTACCAACAAGACTTACTATTTATCGTGTAGTGAATGATTTCGAAGAAGGAGGGTCTGTAGCTGATAGGACCAAACATGGACCACAACGTACAGCAAGATCGGCTGAAAACGTTACTGCTGCTCAAGAAAGTGTTCAAAACAATCCATCAACCTCAATTCGACGGCGTTCTCAGGAGCTTGGCCTTCAAAAAACAACTTTGGCCACAATTTTGCACAAGGATTTGCATTTGTTTCCATTTAAGATTCAGTTGACACAAGAGCTTCTTCCACAAGACCATTTTCACCGCCGTACATATGCTAATAGGATATTACAGCTTGCCCATGACAACCCCGATTTTCATGAAAAAGTCACATTGAGTGACGAGACACATTTTCATTTTAATGGATATGTGAATAGACAGAGTAGTCGTTTCTGGGCAATGGAAAACCAAAACATTATTCATCAGCCACCTTTGCATCAATTAAAAGTGGCAGTATTTTGTGCAATTTGGTCAGGAGAAATCATTGGACCTTACTTCTTTGAAACTGAAAACGTCGTAACGGTAAATGTCAATGGGGACCGATATCGTGATATGATAGAAAACTTTTTAGCGACACAACTGCATGCTTTGGGCTTAATTAACATGTGGTAACAACAAGGCGGTACTACATCGTATACATCCAGGATTACTATGGAATTACTGCGAGACCTCTTTCCACAACAAGTTATTTCAAGAAATGGTGGTGTTGATTGGACTCCGCGGTCGCCTGATTTGACTGCTCCGGACTTCTTTTTGTGGGGATATCTGAATACCAAGGTTTATGCAAACGAACTAGAAACGCTTGAGCAACTTAAACAAAATATTTGTGATGAAATTAATGAAATCCCGCGTGATATGTATGAGAATGTAATGAAATTGTGCTCAAAAGGGCTCGCTTTTGTGAGGCTAACAGAGGCGTACATTTATCTTATATTGTATTCCATACATAAGATCCATTTTTTTATCTTTTAATCAAAAATTATAAACAAGCAAAGTAGTATAACTTCCCGACGTATTATATAAGTATTATAAGTACATTTAGAATTTCCATCTAGTTATTAGAATATTTTCAAATTGTTTGAAAGTTTGTGACAATATTCAGACACATCTGTCTGCCCGGAGGAGTGAAGAATCACTTGATGTGGTAAAAATGTAATACAATGAAGGAAGCGTTCGTGAATTTTTAAGTCGATTGATTGATTCCCACCTGTCTGGCTGGTAGACACTATACCTGCCGCAAATCATTACGGGACTTCTTTAAACTTGCCTAATACTTTGCCAGAGAGTAATCGGGGATTGCAAGTGGGCTATAACCTTTAATTCGTTAACTGAGATAACGTATGTTTTCACTTCATGTCTTACAATAGTTTCATATTTGACACGAATCATTCTGAGAATGAAAATAAGAACTATTGTCCCTCTCTCTTCTGAGACATCCCATACAAACGGCATATGGACTATGATACCTTCAATGCAAATTGGCCGACTATCCAAAATTCAATCTTAGCTTGATAGATTTTTCTTTAATAGGCAGCAGTTACCAAGAGTTTTTCATTGAATTGGCATATAATTCTCTGTAAAACTTGGAAAAATCGGCTAATTAAGCGCACCCATTATAATGGATCTGATGACCCATACATATGACTTATTCAATCCTTACACTCTTAACTTTGTAAAACTGCCAGATTTAACTCATTCCTAGACTCATATCTTTCATTCAATTCCTTCCTCAGCAAGCATCGGGCTTTTAGTAAACTTAGTTCTGCGAATCACAATGGACAGCGTAGTCGTGTCCCTTAGGGTACCACTACCTATATTTCCAATATAGCAGAAGTCTGTGTTTGCTCTTCAACTTCGAAGCTGGGTTATGCTGTGAATTATCATTTTTGAGTCGCGTTATACCAAATGCTTGATGTGTAATATAATTGAGTGAAAATTATGAAACTTAAAATACAAAAGCTAAGTCGGACATTCGTATGGGAGGCAACTTATATTCATACCGTCAATTTTCTCGAATTTTGCAGAAAATTAGAAGTCAGTACAACTCCCAAGAATGTAGGTGCAAAATCAGAAGTTAGAAAGACTGAATTTCGAAAAATCGGACAATTTATTTGCAAGATATTTCAAAGGGACGTCACAATGCAGTCCGTTTTTACTTTGAGATCCAAATTTACCAATTCGTTGGCATACAACAAGAGTAGCTGAATTCAGTGGAAATGACTTAAAGGTATGAAACCGGTACAGAAATTTAAGTCGGGCGAACTGACTTACAAAGTTGTGTAGAGTGACAGAAGGAGAGTGGTGAATCGTTAGTAAATCTTAAGTCTTATAAAGAATTGCTCTGAGTCACTGCGAAATACTGTCTTCAGAACGATTGATTGAAACATATGATTTCAGATGCATATGGGTTACAATGATTAATTTGTATGGGAGATACCAAAAATAGCGGAATTATCCTTTATATTTTTCACATTTTACCAAGCATCACAATAAATGCTATTGGCAAAAATCTAAATTATTCCCGTCAACGCATTAGGCTTTATAAGGGGAAAATTAAATTTCTTCAAATCGGTACATTTATATGGGCGGTACCTGAAAGGCCATGGTAACGCATGGTATCTGCTAAATTTGGTTGAAGTCAGCGAAAGACATAAATCTAAGAACATTTGAATTAAATTGATCACTTGTATGGGAGTATCAAATCAGGCATGATTAGCCAATCGACCTGACCTTAAATTATAAATCAAAATAGTGAAAAACAACTTCAGATCGCTGCAGTCTACGAATGAGGAGGGACAGAGTGAAATTGAATGTGGAAAAAGTGATAATTTTGTATAAAAGGTACCAAAAGTGGGAGACAGGTGTAGCGTATTTGCACTCCCCGACTACGATCTGGTAAAATATTGGACTGTGCAAAGCTTTTGGAAGTTTTATAAAGGTTTGCAGCAGTTATCGTGTTCATCAGCCAGGCACCCTGAAAGACGGACATCGCTCAATTGCTCAATGAAGTGCATTTGGTCAAAAGATACTTTGTACCTTAGACGTTCCATTCCTGGTGTTACGTCTTAGGTCGTATAAAGTGATATGTACCTTTATTCCTCCGAGTGAAGATATAAAATAATATCTAGGCAAAAACGGTCATTTGTATGGGAAATAACAGAAGGAGCGATGACTAACCGGAAATTTTTTCAATTGCAGTTCTTCCATCTATATGAACGGATAATCAAAATAACTATGATTTTTTTACCTCTATATATAGTGGTTATTACTTAGTCCAAATTTTACGTTTCTGTCTGAGTGCTTTAATTAGACGTGCATACTCCTCCATATATTCCACGTTTTTTCGGCCGAGCTAAACAAACTGACAATACGTAAACTTTTTGTATATGTATTTGTAATTTGATTTACCCAGTATATCATTTGCTGCGGAAAAAGCACAACACCCCGAAGAAGTTACTTCTGGCCAAATATGTTTCGGCTTGAAAGACGGTTTGGGAATGTCTGTCCATCTGGCTGGTTATCTGGTAGTCACGATAACTGTCATACATTTTTTGAAACTTTGTACAACTTAACACACTCTTCTTTTTGCCAATTCAATTTTTGGAATTCAATATTTTTGCTGTAACTCCTAGTTCGTGAATTTAAGCTAAATCCTAAACACTTGTCTTTATAAATGTATTCATTTGCTAAATTAGGGTATGAGAATAAAAATGCACGCTATTGCCACGACCTATCTGGTACCTCTTATGCAAATTGACCGATTTTTTTCCCCAGTAACTCCTAATTTTTAGATTGCAGCAAGTGACATTTTTGTTCATTTTATTATATGTCGACATCTACGCATCTTCTGGTACCTCCCATACATAATCGATCTAAAGCATATATTCTTAGTTTCATATTTTTAAAGCAGTTGCATTATATTCAGCCAAATTTGATACTCATCATGTGTTAAATTAACTCAATTCTGTGATTAGAAATGAATAGCGTTGCCACTACTATTCGGGAATCTGCCATTCAAATTTTTCAGTTTATTGAAACTGATTTAAAAAAAATATTTTGCTTTAATTTCTCACCGGAAGACTATAATTTACAAGTGATTTATAAATTTAATTTATAAGAATTAAAATTAATTCATAAAACTTAATTTATAAATAATTTAATAATAGTTTACAAGTAAGTTGTAATTTTCTCTTTTCATTAAGCGTTAATTCATAGCAATTGTTGATGAGAACTTAGCGATTTATCACACCCTTTCTGGCACTCTGCACGTTTTCATCCTGACCCAAAACGATATTGAAAGAATATATATGTCAGTCAGTTTATCTGACAGAAATTTCTATACTGTGATAATGCCAGATGAGGGGTCCATTTTCATTCTCACAACGTTATTTTTCTCTTGCAGTCTGCCAGAATTAACTGAGTTTAGTGCGGCTGAATTAAAGATATGAATCTAAGGCATAAGTATGGCAGGTTCCACAAAGGTCTTGATTAACAAATTTAGAATTATATGGCAAAAATATGGACTACGCAGGTCGGAAAATCGGTCAATTTGTGTGTAAGATATCAGAAGGGTAATATTAAGTGTTAATTTACGATAGTTAGCAATTCTTCCAGCCAGCTTGATGCACGGGCATTCAGTCGACTTAAAAGTTCATTAAATATCTTTAACCCAAGGATACTTCGTACTTTAAGTGCTCCCTTTCTGGTGGTACCTTCAATCTGTCAAGTGAATATATAATTATAAAACCAATCACTCTCACCCAACACACTCTTTTTGGTATTTAGGTATGCTACTTCCATGTGAAATTGGAATAGAAATCCCAATATGAAACACAAAATTGATGTGATTTTATGTGTGTTTCAGTTTCATTGAATCTGCTTTTTAGCTATAATTTTTTATTGTGACAGTCTTTCGTTTTGGTTATTATACCTTCTTCCATTTGAAACAGATGCCTTTCAAAATAAAAAGCATCTTTTGACCCAATTTGTTCCATGAACTTATATATCTATCTAAAACCGCATATAACTTACTGCAGACGAATATTTTGCTGTCCCTTGTGCGTGTCCAATTTTTAGAAATCTCATCTTTCCTCTACAATCTACAGTCCGTTAGTAACTTAAAAAAACTGGGCATAATTTTTAGAAATTTACCTTCGAAAACGCCGATTACATTTATAATATTTATTTGTATATTTAATCTTTTATTCAATAGACTTAACTTAAGAACTTAACCCTCTCCAAATTTCTGCACATCAAATCAAAGTTTGCTAAAACTTAAGTTTCAAAATGTTTCTTTCATAACTTATTTCTCCTTTGTTTTTTGTACGGTAATTCAGAGCAATATTTGATAAAACTTGAGTGACTCAGCACACCCCCCTCTCACTCCATATACGTTTGCACACTACAAAAATTAAAGTCCAATCAGACTGCAGTAGAATACAAATATCAGCAAATTTCTGCGCTACGTTACTTCGTCGGCGGTACCTACTTTATAATTTGTACTTCTATCATCCGCTTATTAACTGTTTCTTAAATGAAAGACATTTTGATAGAATTCCATACTTGTTAAGATATGTATATATCGTATTAAACTGCTTAATCCCATATAGTATTTACCTCAAAATTGCGTTAATACAACTTGCCATTCCTTGTTAACATTTTATTATTGTAAATATAACGTGTTGTTTTTGATTAGGATAGCCGCCGCTACAACTTTTTAACACCCCAAAGAATAAATGATAAGAAAAAAAAATTAAATCATAAAAATTAATCCATTGTCATCAAAGGCGATTATTGTTTTCTTTCAGACTTCAGGCTGTATTGACAACACAGGTCCGTATTAGGAATTTGATTGTTGGGGAGCAGCTCATACTAGATAATTCGCATCAAACACAAGGCACAACATTCTGATCGTCAATCCTGGCTTGGTCACCGTTTGCGCCGGCTTACCGCAATTCGACCACGAGCGCTTTCACTTTGCGTTGAGATCTATGGGTCGAAATGGGTTGATTTTGTTGCGATCAGCAGCGTTTTGCAGATGCAGTGTTTAGCTTCTAGCTTATCGAAACCGTGCTTATATAACGATCGATCTTATCGGCTTCCATTATTTTGTCGACATTTTCGGCAATAGGCATCATTGGCAGAAACGTCCTATTTACAAGAAAGGAAAGAAATTACATACATATTGAAAATTAGAATAAACACTTAGAGAAATGACACTTACATACATATATTAAAATTATTGATAGCCACGGCCCTTATTCCTCTTGTAATTGTACTTCCTCGAAAGAACACTATAAACAAGTTTTGTGGCTGGAGTTTTTGTAGTTTGATCAGGGTTTCAGAAACTTCATAATTAGTAAATACGACATAAATAATGCTCCTACGCACATGCGTATTTCAACCAGCGCCATCTATCGAAACCAAAACAAACTATGTTAAGATTATTATAAACACTGTGAAACTCATTGAAATCCATACATCAGTTGGTGCGCCTTTACACGCTACCTTTATAACATTAAATGTTTCTACATACTGGTATTCCACTGTACGAGTATACGCGTTAGTGTAATTCCTTGATGCTCATGTGCCTCTCCTATAAATTTAATTTCGACTACACCATATTTTTACAGATTTTATGTAAAGGATTATTATTAAAAAAATGTGATTTACATGATGATATTGGGTTTTAAGCAATGATAAAAATATTAAACTATTTCATACCCAAAATATTTTCAAAATTAATATTTACAGCTTTTTCGTTTATACTGCAAATAGTAAGTTAATACAATTCTGTGCCTTAATTTTTCTTTCATTCTTCAAATACAAAGTGCTTGAACTTTAGGCTGTCTCGATAAAGAAGTTGTTTTGTTCAATATTTGGATTACAAACGTTATTTACATAAGTAGGTGCGAGTATTCTTTAGTTAATAAGAACAAAAGAAGAGTGAAACTTAATTTCTCAATGACCTTATAAATTTTACTGACATTGGTGGACAGTTTTACAAATGTACATAAAAAGGCAACGTGCTCACATGTCGCTCGGTTCTACGTCAAAGATGAACACCAGCAATGGGAAAATACGCCATTCGCAAATTCTGCAGTTTTTCTTCGATAAAGGCAAAAACGGGGCCGAAAATATAAATAGCGTTTATGATCTTGATACTGCAATTTTGATCTCAACGATGCACCATGATCTAGAAGGCCAACTGTCGAAAATGTTCATAGTATAAAGGAAATCGCAAAGTTCTACTATTGTGTAACGATTGTTTCGATTCTCCAAGATCTAAATATTGGGCACAGAATCGCTGGAAGCTGCTTGAATATTCCTGGAAGCAAAAAGGAACTCGATGTATGGGCACCAAACGAGTTAGTGCAAAAAAAAACCTCATGGATTGAAATTCTTCCTGTCAATCGCTGCAGAATCGCTACAAAATTGATCCATTCCTGAAAAAAATGGTGACTGGGAATAAAAGGCTGGTCACTTTCGACTACATATGCCAAATTCTTAATTCGGGCCTTTACTGTGAACAATTGGAAAGTTTGAGGGAAACGGCCACCTACGGCCAAAAGTCGAGGACAGCGATATCAGAATAACGCCGGGCCACACACATAGATAGCCACTTATTAGGAGCTCTGAGATTTTCTAAGCTTTTGTGTGTCTACCTTGTTGTCCACACGTAACACCAATCGATTTTCATCAGCTCTTGTCTGTGACAAACGATTTTACTTGGGGAAAATTGGCTACAAGACAAGTTTGTGAAAATCGCCTGTGTTTAGTTTTTTGCCAATAGGGACGAAGGTTTCTATGATAGAGCTTTGCTTTGCTTTCAATATTGTGCAAAATTAATGGATTTCCTTTTACTCCACCCTGTTTTAACAAAAGGGTATTTTCGCCTTTTATGCAAGTCTTTTGTTCACAGCTGTTTCTAGCATTTGTTTCTATAGGGACATATACAGATTTGGGTGCAAATTTTGTATCCTACTCTTCTTTGTTCATGCAAGGAAGGAGATATATTTATTTTATTGCAAGAAATTTCAAAATTTTTTGGTTTTTAGCGTGTTACGTTGAAAGATGTTAACAAATATCTTTAAATGTGGTTTTTGTTATCTGGTTTTTACACCTTCAGCCGAAGGTATGAAGTTATATGTCATTTGATACGTAAACGTAACACCTTGATGAAAATTTTTTCCGAACTTATAGACTACAGCCAGCCATATTTTCGTTCATTGTATTTAGCGATTGAAACCAAATATTCTTAGTTTCTTTTTTTTTATTTCAATCAATTCAATTCAATTTTTTTGAATTCAATCAGAAGGAGTTATATGGTCACTTTTTCTTAAGTTTTACTAAGCATCGGAAACCAATGTGATAGACAAAAATATATGGTACTATATCCTGCTCACTAGAAACAGCAAAGAAAAGATTACATTTCGAAAAATCGACCAACTTGTATGTTTGGTACTATATTCATAAACGAAATTTGAAAATTCGCAGTCTGCGTAGATTAAACTCGATTATTATTATTTTTTTTTTTAAGTTGGTACACTCGTCCCAAAGATATGTTCACGGTTTTATCCACATAGGATATTTAGTTTGTTTGTGAGAGGCACAAATAATACAAGTGTTTTGCGTGTTCGGTTTTTATCTTCTCAATCATCGCAAAACGCAGTTCTTTCATGGGTCTCTTCAATCTTGGGAACAGGAATAATTTTATATGCAAGGCAGATTTTGCATATTTCCAATCCCAGACCATGATTTTATTAGTTCTGCATAGAGAAAGTAAAATTGTAACAGAATTTATTTATCTCTACATAAAATGACATGGATAATTGTTTGCAGAGGGCTCTGAAATCGCTATCCGGATAAAATATTCTGCACAAATTTTTAGTAAAATTAAAATTTTTTGCTAGCAAACGTTTCAAACTAACAATAATGTCTTTGAGGAGTGTGTCCTCATTAAAATACTACATCAACTCGCATTTGCGAATACACTTGCAGCACAACCCCCCACTTCTAAATATCCCATCAGCTCACACCGACTGACAGGGATTGACTGAAGCACATTTAATTTTCTCATCTAATTCATGCTTTTATCCATATTCTGATAAGTGAGTCGAAAATCTTCAAATGAATGGCAACACTGTGCAACAATTTTACCCAAATTGAGTGGATTTTGCATCCTTTTGAGCGTAGTCGGTATGGCTTGAGAGCCGCGATGGTATCGTATTTTTTCATTTTTCTTGTATTCCCCTGGCAGAAATGTTTTCACACCCAAATAATGGTCTGTTAAATTCGGCAACGACATGAAACCAAGAAGTTGCTTGTGGATTTAACTTGCTCTGCCGCCTCCATAGAGAGCCAAACATAGAAGTTTTAGGCGGAAAGTGTTAATCATACATACCTATTTTGATGGTAGCATAAAAATAATTCGTAAAAATTATTTTTTTAATCAAATTTTTACAATTTATTTATTATTTAGAAGAAAGAATTTGCAATTACAAAATTGTACGTCCTTATTATAACGTCTAAATATAACTGGTAAAAATTACCTCTCAGAAAACATTGTTTGGTGAAAATCAACAATTTTAAAAAAAATTTTGAAAGAAGTGGAAAAAATCGACAATTTGACAATATCCTCGTAATGTAAACATACAACCCGAAATCTCAGGAAACAGTGATTTTTTTAATAAACTAATACCCCAGCTTGGTAAAGGTGTAGTGGACTTCTGACAAGATTTATTCAGATCGAATTCTATTAATCGAAATAGAATATTCAAATCCCTACTGAGAAGGAAACAAAGAATACATCAATTGTACGTAGATGAACTAAAAATTGTACATTCTTTGGAGAAAACTATAGTCCGTACAATATTCAAATTGATCAGGCAACTCTAAATTTTACTCCGAAAAGGTGAGTATGCCATCACACTTCTAATGCTCAACTTAAAGCTAGGTTTCATGGAAACAAAAATCCGTAAGCCACTTCCTTTTTAAATCTACCTTTGTATCGGCAACATAGTAAGTCATTCCAAAAGTAATCTATAAAAAGTGTTTAAATCCCAAGTGCTCAGTAAATTTTACCACTCTCTACGGATTTGCTAAAAAGCGAAAAGTCTTGAACCAAAGGTATTTTTTACATTTTATACAATTTTAATACAAACTTATTGCTTTTCATTTAGACCGATATACCTATACTTCCACTGCGGAATAGTCTTTTTTGATTCTTAGAATTCCAAAATTAAGACCTAAAACTGCCTAAGGAATTTGAGGTAAATTTCTATCAAAGATCAAAAATTTAGCTTTCCACGTCAATATTAATTTGCTTTCATTCTGTAGACCAAACAATTTCGCGGTGCAAATTAAGGTGGGGTTGTGACACCATCTGCATTCATCAATAGTTCTTGAACTTCACCTGTAACAACCGATGGGATATCTGACCCAGTATCAGGTTGTACAAACGCACAGAAACCCCTGTCACCTAAGCCGATAGCCCGAAGTGCACCATAGAATTGACGTAAAATTACTTCCTAACCTCAAAGCTTAATTATCGTCTTTGGCTCAACGTATTTATTGACTTACTATTAGTGCCAAAATCTTTGCTTGTTTTCGCAGAAAATGTGTCAATCACCAAAAACAATATTCCGAAAGAAGTAAATTCTCTAAGTCGTCTGTCACCAAAACACCAAATTTCATAAACATAACTCAGTAAAGTAAAGAAAATGCAGAACAAAGCAAGAGCACAGCTTTGCAGGGGTAAAGCGAAACAGCCATCAAGCAATTAGAAGTTCACAAAAAAACTTGTAAAAGTACGGTTGAGGTTTGCAAATCACTCCGCCAGCACAAAGTCGCGCCGAAATGATATAATGTTCAGTAAAATTTATAAATAAGTATTAAAAATTGAAATTACTTAAAGTTTAAGAACTTGGATGTATTAAATTAACTATCGAATCTTATATTAATCATCACAGCAAATATCACAGATAGGTTGCAAGTATGACATACAGGTTGACACCACAGCAGAACAGATCATCTCAAACTCTTATACCACTCATCAAACACTTCACACCAAACACCGAGAGAATTAAAAAGGCCTTTTTAATCTTCGCTGGATGTCTGGGTAAGTCAAAAGAATAAGAACAGAAAAATAGTTTTTGTATAACAAACAACAAAAGAAAAAGTAAGAAAATATGATCATGTCATAGAAAAAAAAACGTCATACTTGAAACAGAATACCGATAAATTTGGATATAAAAGTTTTAGTCACTCACGGTATGTAACCAAATTCTAACTATATGAAAGAAGAAAACAAAACAGAAGAAAACAAAAACTGAGAGCGATGAATTGTGATAATCAATAAACACTCTTTACGACGTCTCTTAAGTTTTCTAATTATTAACCTGTGATACTCGCTCATTAGATGATGTAACGTTTAAATATCTGAATTTGTTTCTTGCTCATTTGTATGGAATTGAATACTACAGTTCCGCTAGTAGTTTCAGTTATATGTACGTAATGTTCAAGCATATAATAAGTCTAAAATATAAGCTCTTAAATTGGTATAGAATTATTAATCATTTGTAATTATAACTTTATAAGTAATTTCTAAGCAAATATCAATGATAGGATTTCAAAATAAACTTTGCGATATAAATATGCATTCCTAAACTAATGTGGGTTTACCTACGGTGATGATGGAGATGAGGAGAGCTGTCTAGTTACTTTCTTCAGAATATTTGGGGTTCTAAAATATATACCGACGGAACAATAGGATAGGGTGGGCTTAGAGGTAATGCTCTCATAAAAACATCCATGAGTAGCTATCACCAAGCACTTTGATCAATGCCTTATAGTGTTAAAGTTCAATTTCCATGCTACTAAAATCATAGGGGTATTTGCGTTTTTATATTTTTTTTAGTAGCCATAGTCCATGTTAAAGTAAATTACTGTCAAATAAATAGGGAGTCTTAAAATATTGTTGGAATGGTAAACTGACATAAATGAGGAAAGGACACGAACCCCGACACCGACTGATTAGCTAGCAATCTGATGGCTCCCGCAGTCCTACTCCAAGTTGTTGTTTCCCAAAGGTTCGAATTACTTTGAATCAAACAGAAGTGATATTTTCATTCAAAAATATTTGTCAACACGAATGTGTCCATTACAAAGGCTGCTATGATGATTACATATTATGTTGTTTTCATGACTGGGCGATCCATTTCAGTGTTTTAATCATATTTTAATTTTAGTAACTTTTTGAATGAAAAGACTATTCATATTTTAGAGCTTTTTTTTTGATGTGTGTGTGTCGCCTTGCACACTTTACCTCCGAAGATCAAATATTGTATTATTTTCATTATTGAACGCTCTGTTTCTAGGTAACAGGCATTTTTAGTGTGAACTGTGGAGAGTTGTTAGTGAATTGTGGAAGGAGTCACTACAATTTACATAAGTTGTAAGGATGAAGATAAGAATACATTGGTTAAATCCAGGGCTTACAGAGAATTGTAAACCAATATATGGAATAACAGTTACTGATCAGAAATTACAGAGAAAATATTGAGGTACCGAAAAGAGTGTGTTAATGATGTCTGTTTTCAATTTGAGACCTTATTTTGGCAGGAGCTTAGCATGTAATTTGACTAAATCTTACGCAACCGTGAAAGATATATGAATAAAGGAATACATGGACTAAAGGGGTCATTTGTATGGGAAGTGACGTGGTTAGTCGCTCGAATTCTTATAAGCAATCGCGATGGAAACAAATCTTAGTTACTCTTTTCTACGTATGTGGAGTTATAGGAGAGAAACTAAACTTCCGAACATCGGTTTATTTTGTGTGGAAGGTACCAGAAGAGTTCAATCAATATCGCCCATTTAATTAGAAGATGTTTCGTACTTTATCTTCTCGGTGTTGCATTTTTGGATGTATTAACATTATATGCAAAACTTTTGCAAGACATTCTAATTTACATGGTCTTATAAATTTACAACACTCTTCAGTTGTTGGTTGAATTAATACATTGATTCCATATACATGTATCCCAGAACCACTGCCATCTACCACTCAGTATTGGTACAGGTAAAATGAATAGACAATACTTACGCACATGAATTAAACTGATAATAATGGATATTTTGAACGTGATTTGAATCGGAAATGTCAGACAAATATAAACTGTCTGATACAAGCAAAAACTGAACGATGAGATGTTAAAAGCCCATAACATGTTTATGTTCAATTCAAAGAATTAATCCGTCTACGGAATAGTAATTTTAAATATAGCTTATTATGGGAACGTGCTCATATTCGAGATATTTAAGTTGTTGCACTAGACATGTACACATATGATGTCATCCACTAGAACCGACAAATGCCATTGGAGACCACATAATCATGGTTATGCCTATTATCGCTACGGAATATTAGTTAAATTACCAATACAATCGGCAAGCATTATATACATATACAGTGATACGTGAACATTCTTGGTTTTGTTATTAATATTAATGGAAATTAAGTGCACAACACACTGAAGCATCAATTGGCTCAACCGATATAATCGCCTAATATAGAATACATTGTAAACGCTCAAAAATTTGTGTGCCTCATTTCATAGTTTTAACTTCATCCATTTAATAACGGTTTGGCCCCTTTGCCCCTCTCATCACATTATTACAGCTTCAGTTGCTTGACGCGTGCAACGACAACTTATTTTTACCCATTTTTCTCTACAAAATTCATTCAAAAATCGTTTTCTGTCGTACAAATATGATATTAGACGAATGGTTATGCTAGTATAACATAATGGATTGCTCTATTTCCACTCTGTCCTCCTTCTTGTTTTTTAACGCGAATTTGGAAGAAATCCTCTTTTTATGCTAATTGCGCTGATTTCAGCTTTTAGCAGGAATTCCCTTTCTCTTTTGTCCCATTTGTTCATATTATTTTCTAATAGTATTGTATAGGTATATATAGCATAGTTATAGGAGTACATTTAGTGGTCAAAACCGCCTGTCTGGCAAGCCTGTCAGCTGTTGAATACCTGTCATCTGATGTGTTATGTTTTTAGTGAAAGGTTTGCTATTTATAAACACGAATCGTCTAACAACCGTAGAACGCGTAAAAATAGTTAAAACGATACTACAAAAGTGGTGATTCAAACGTGGGCACTTTTTGTGCAATAAATTGGCCAGATTATAAAGAAATTTCAAGAAACTGGAAGTGTTACAAATGTGGTCAGGCCTGTGCAAAGATGCATCTTAGTGAAAGTGTGCGGATAATCCGAATTTGTCGATTCCAAGGTGTCCTCAGCAATTAGCCCTTCGTTCTGCCTCATTATGGAGTTTTTTGCATTTTATTTTCACCTCCATCTACATAGAGTTCAAGTGACGCAACAATGAAAGCGGCTGATTATTCACAACGCCGTAGATATGCTGATTGGGTGCTGCAGCAACAGACTTTCTTCAGAGATGAAGCTCATTTCTCACTCGGTTGTTACGTCAACAAGCAAAATTGCCGCATATGGAGCTTCGAGAACCCAGAAATGATGGTGGAAAAGCCATTACATCCGGAAAAAGTGACTGGTGTGTATTATGGTCTGGAGGTGTCATTGTGCCGTATTCTTTCGAAAATGACGCTGGAGGAACCGTCACCGCCAATCCAGAGCGCTATGGCCATATGATAACTAACGTGTTTTTGGCCTGCAATTGAATATTAGGAACTGGACGATATCTGGTTTCAACAACACGCTGCCACGAGCCAAGTAGCGCGACCGATTTTGGCTTTATTGTATAAGAAGTTTTGGTGGCGTCAATTAGTCACCAAGATCATGCGATTTGACGCCAATATACTTTTTTGTGGAGCTGTGCCAAAGACCGTGTTTACGTGGATAATCCCTAAACATTGGAGCATTCGGAAACCAACGTTCGTCAAGTTATCGCCGAGATACCGCTCGAAATGTGCGAACAAGTGGTTGAAGACTGCCTCAAAAGGATCCACTGCTGCAACGAATCCAGAGGCAGTCATTTAAATGACATTGTATTTCGTACATAATGGGAATGTCCAAGCTTTATAATAAAATGAAGGTTTCATCGAAATCATAGATTTATGTGTTTTATTTAACTTTACTTTTGAAACCGAAGAATGAATAACGCATTAGAAATACACTAATAGTATACGAATCTAGTTCAACCATTTGTTATGGAAGTCTGAACCATCTTTCTTTCCTTTTTGTCCTACGCCTAGCAAATAATGTATAATTTTCTAATATGATAGTTCTAGCTTAAACTGTTTGTCTTGAATGATGGTAATTTCTCGCGCCAATTATTTTCTACACGTGAGTTTTGAAAAATGTCCTCTTATCTGGCGACAAAGCGGCAAAAGAAGTGCACAAAAATAATTACATTTATCTTTAATCGTTATACAAAAGAAATCTCGTAATGTCAGCCTCAAGCCTTTGTTATGGAAGCTATCTTTGTCACCCTTAATTACCCTAAAAGTACAAATTTCGTTATTTATACTCTAAGCGAGTATCTACGCTGCGAGAAAAATTTGGTACCTGTTTTTTCCCGAGATCAAACAGATGATGCACATAAAAGAATGAATTTCATAATATAAATGTTTGTCGCGTACCCTCGTACCCAGGCTGAACACTGAACTCTGCCAATTGTTTAAATCTAGTTTCAACCGCTCTTTACTGCTGATTTTACCAATTTCATATCCTTATCATCCAATAAGAATACACGAATTTCTCTGAAAATATGGGTTTGGAAAAGCCCTTTATATCGCGTACCTTCCCTGCATACCAAAGTTTTCTTGATTCGAGCGTGAACAGTCTTACATATTATCTATAAGTAGGCAAATGTCATGCAGATCAATATAATACAAAGCAAACTCGAGGAATAAGTTGTGTGGAATAAAATGATCTGTACCGTGCCTGATATTAATGATAAAAAAATGTTTGCGAAATACTGAGAAGATGGTGTGGTATGCTGTATATATTCAATCAGTACAGAAATTTCGGCTAAGTGAAGTGATTTACTTACATCTTCACCAAACTTTTTTCCAACATTATAATGCAATATAATTGACAAGAATTTAATTAACTTCAGGCTACAAATGATAGATGAGAGTGGAAGATTACATCAATAGGGGTGGTATCAGAGGGGCCGTGCTTACTTAACTGGGGTTTTCCAATTTCACAAAGTATTATAGACCAATTTAGTGGACAAAATTCTATATTATTACAACCGACTAATTACAAATTGCACAAAAATTTATGTAATTTCGAAAAATCGGTAAACTTGTGTGAGAACTACTAGAACTACTAGTGGCAATGTTCTCCCTTCTCAATTTGAGATGCAACTACACTAAACCTCAGAATATATGGTTTAAAATGGTTACTTCCTGCAAATCGGTGAATCCGACCCGACTACGACCTGGCATAATATTAGGCTGTGCCAATCTTTAAGAAATTTTTTAATGATTTAGGGCGGGAAGGACCAAATGAAGTAATGTGCCAGACGGATAGACATCGCTCAATCGACTTAAGAAGTTGTAATGATGTAAATTATCTAACAAACTGATAGCATATCTGAAATAATATATTATTGTTGCATACAAAATAATATTCAAGTACTTAGCACTTATTCCATGACAAAATCCCTTTTGGCTCAAATATGTTTATTTTTGCCGTCCCTGCTGACATATACGCACATTTACAGTGAGATAGCATACACATTTTGATCAGTAATGCCCTCTACATTGCATTGCAATAAAATCTGCGGTGGTCTGACACTTGATCGAGTGAAAACAGGCCATACTGTTGTTCCAAAAAAAGCTTTATCAATCTTTCGACATTCAGCGGTTTTGTGTGGTCGTAGGTTGAATTGGATGTCAACCTCAAATTAGGAATTCTATGGTGATCAGACTGCAGAACTGAATGATATTATTCTTTGTTCGAAGAGAAAGGTGTACAATTCCATTCAACCTCAGTTTAATATTGATGACCTGAAAAGAAAACAAATATTGGAAATACTGTGTTTTATTATATTTTTTTTTTGGGAAATTGGAGCTTATTGCCTCAGACCATACAATGTAAGTCAGTTTCGGAAAAAATGGCGATAAAGCTACACATTCCCCAGCCAAGAAGTTAATTCTTCGATCGGGATTATTGGCCTCACTGGAGAATTGATGAACGAGAATTGGAGATCAAAAGCCATTTTGTTGGATTGTTTCCAAAGGTGCATCCTCTCAATTATACATCCAAAAAGCACAAACTTGTCTTATCAAGGAGCTTGTGCAAAGTTATCTGAATCCCCCCGCTTCCAATATATCACAATTGGAAAGAAAGTGCTTACATCTTAACTCAGTTTTTCAGTAAATGGTCAATTTCTGCAACAACATCATCATTTAAAATTCAAATAATGTTCATGGGTTTTGGCCGATAACCTCAATAACATCCTTTTAATTAATTTCAATTCCATAAATATTTAATTGCATTTGAAGAAAAATAATTTGGAAAAAAACGTATATAATGTTTTTGTGTGAATTCTAGTTTTGTTTGTATTAAATATAACTAAATCTAACTTGTGTTAAATATAACTTGCAAAATCAATGAAAAGGAAATTCAGTCAATCTTCGCTGCAACTAAACATTCGACACGCAACTTATCTCTATCTCTAAAGTAGACGTCTAGAGTTATTTTTTCCGTTCTAATATTATGCCAGACTCGAAACCCTCTTTTATATCTTGCATTTGCATTGTCGATCATCAAACCTAAATATCCTTTTAGCAACGTCATACCGGAAAATTTAACTTCTATTTTATTTCGAATTCTAATATAAGAGTATATATTTATGTAACTTTTGCTTCAAACATTTGTCTTCCATTTGCATTGTCCACTTTCCAATGGGATGGTGTTTGATAGTCCACTGAAAATTATCAGATGTAAAACTTCAGTGTCATAGGAAGGAAGACATGTTTCCAGGAGTTTTTTATTATAATATTATGCTTTGACCCTAGAATATATAAAGGATGGAAGACTTTATATAGGTAGAATCGCATGATAAAATATATAGACAATTTTTAACTTTATTATTATTTTGGGCTTAACCGTCAAGGATAAGGTCACGCAAAGAAACTAGTTCAAGGTCCACATTTTCCGAACTGGTTAGCATTCGAGAAACTAAACTCATTTTTAAACCCACTACTACAAAATCGTGAAACACATTTGGTGAAAAGATATTATATTCAGTACTTCCGCCTAGTGCTAGGTGTTAATTTTTTTGCCATATTAAAAAGCCATCTTTGTTTAAAGAAAAAAATTACAGTACGTCGTTTGAAAGTCTGCCTCTCGTCCGAGAATCGGGATCATGACAAGAAATACTCGTATACTCCAAATATACTGAAAATTTTGCTAACTTTTACATCCAACACATAGGATTCCTAGAAATAGAAAGAAACTAGAAATACTCATCTATGACTCGATACGTCACAGTGTCGGCTACATTCGTTTGAAATAGGTTAAGGGAATAGGTTGAAATAGCAGGCTGAAATTTCGAATTAAAACATCTTATAGTCCGTAAGTGGGCAAAATCGTAACAGTAGGAAAAAAAATTTCACTCATTCAAACGTTTCCCGGATGTTTCACAAATTATTATATAACATTTCCACCACTTACTAATTAACTAACTGCCGCGACCGGCTTTGTTGATATTTACGGAAAGGAAATAATGTAATTTGGTATATTTTCGAAATGCATCACCCTTAGTTGTAGACAAATACTTAAAAAAACGAATTTTTACTAGATAAGCAACACAAATGGACATATTACGAGGGCGGCTCCAAGTCTAGCCGACCTGATGTATAGATGGTGCTAGTAGAACCATTTTGGTAAAAAGTGTCAATCTTATAAAACATATGTTTTAAGTTTCAAGGCACCATGTTTAGTATTTTTATTTGAGCCATCAAAAGTAAACCTTCTCAGTGAATTTATAAACACAGAAAAAATTGGTCACAGCTACGTAATTCAATATTTCCATTTGAAATGTCCCAGTCCAACCAACATTAAAGCCGAGCTAAATTCTACTCAGGGGGAGTCTGTTCCTTTGTTTACGACTATAAAATATTGGGTAGCAGAGTTTAAACAGTGTCCACGCCAGGTTAAGAAAATCCACAAAATGGAATTGGATGATTGCTTCATCACGCACCTTATTCGCCAGATTTAGCTCCCTCGGACTATTTTACAGTTCCAGGCTTGAAAAAAATGGCTCGGTGTTAATAGATTTTTCAACAATGAAGAGATGCAGTCTACAGTTCTCACTATAAACAGGGTATAGAAGCTATTGAATACCGATAGAAAAAGTGTATAGAGCTAAAAACATATGATGTTGAAAAATAAAGAAAATTTTTCTCAACTTTTTTTCTTTTTTTCTTTGATGTGGGGAAATTTTGATTGAACTCAGTTCAACCGTTTGCAAGAATATGTGGCACATGTGGTTAAATTGGTAATCATTATGAGAGGTTCCAAAATGGTCGGTGCTGCTTGTACTTTATTTTCGCCAAAATATTATTCTATGCCAAGTTTTTAGAAGCTTCGTGTCCACCAGCCGGCGTTTCGTCTTTAAAGGCCCTGAAACACATCTGATCAAAAGATACTTGGTAAATGCTTTGAAAGCTTCCTTCTGGTTAAAGCATAAACATATTTCAATGGATATTTCGCTGGAAAATGAGCTCCGTCTGTACACTACTTCTAAAAAGAGGAGATTTTCGTCACTCTCACACTAGCGACACTAGTTATGACGTTATACGTCATTATTTTTGGTCAAAATTCAACAATTTTAGAACGAACTTCGCTGCCACATGCTTCATGGCCAAAATTTCCGAAAATATTGCATTCATGACCGACATTTGACGATTTTCCGCAACAATTTTCTTCACTTTCTCAACATTTTCATCGGTTATTGATGTGCTGGGGTGTCCTTACATAAATATATGTGTGTAAACAAGTGAATAGACTCAGGTTTGATAGTTGTACTGCAAGCTCCCTTTGGCCGTTTTTCCATAAAAATGTGGTTATAAATGTGGAGCTGGGATCTTATAAACAAGTAAAAAGATTTAAAACACAGTAAAGCAATTTACTGTATACCGTTTATTGTATACAAAGTGCCCTAAGGGGGACCTTTTAGTCCGTCCGGACCGGCAAAGTCCGTCTGTCTCTCTGGCTGCTGGACACGGTCGCAAATCTTTACCAAGCTTTTCAGAACTTGGCACAGCCTAATATTTCGTCAGATAGTAGCCGGATACTGTAAATAGTCTACATCGCCACATCCTTTCAAGTACCGCATGCGTACACAAATCGACCGAGTTTCAGAAATTCAGTTTTTCTTCTTTATCTCCACATGGTAAAAATCGATCGATTAACCACTCATCTTATGATACCTCGTATACAAACGACTCAATATATTCTTAAATTCTTATCTCTAACATGGTCCTAAGTGTTTTCTGAAGTAAGGTCATACAATGCAAATGAACAACATTTCTACACCCCTTCCGACATCTCCCATACACATTACCGGATTTTCAGTAATTCGACAATTCCTATGTATTTACTAATTAGCGTATTGTAGTAAACTGATTTTTGTCCATTAAATTTCCATATAATTCTGTATAAAATTATAGAAAAATCGAGCAAGCAACCACGTCCCTTCTGGTATCAGTCTGGTATCGTACAGTCAGTTTAAGCAATTTATTTTTACTTCCATATCTTTCAATCAGTTGTACCAAATTCTGTCAAGATTTACCAATGGCTCATTTATCGAAATTGAATTTTCCGCTATTATCCATAATTCATATTCGGAAGTTAGTTAAATTTTTGTCAGTCATATTGCGTTAGACTGCTGGTAAAATGGAAAAAACTCGCTCTCTTTGGTGCTTCCCATACGAATTACCTAATCTAACATACATATTCTTAAATTCGTATCTTGCATTCAATTCCACTATGCGAGTATTCATATCAAGTATTTTGTACAAGTATTTAATACCACATACACAAATTGTCGATTTAGTAAAAACCTTTTCCGAAACTTTCTATTGTGCTCTTTTATCGTATCTTAGTTCAGAGTATATTTTGGTAAGAACCTATCTTAACCACGCCCTTTCTGGCATTACTCACAGTTTTACAGAAATGCAAAAGAACATTGGGTGAAGTTAGTTTACCTAACTGAAATTTGTGCAACAGTTTTCCATTCATGTAAGATCCACTCGCTAGGCATGACAGCTACGTTGGTTTACTTCTTCTTATAGTAAATAATGGACTTATCTCATCTATATTAAAGGACTTCGTACAAGTTTTCTCATTAAGGAAGGAATGGGGCATATTAAATTTGTTATTCTGTTTATAGCAAAAAAAAAATACGAGTATGAAGAGGGTTGTCCATTAAGTGGTTTTAAAACCGCCGGTTTGGCAAAGCTGCCAGCTGTTAAATACCTGTCATCTGAAGTGTTACTTATTTAGTGAAAGGTTTGCCATTTACGATTATAAATCATTTAATAATAGATATAACTTATTACAAAAGTGGTGACTCAAACGTGGGCTTTCATTCAAACACCATTTTCTTCAGCGATGAAGCTGATTTCTCACCCGGTGTTTTGTCACTCGGAAAACCCAGAAATGATTGTGGAAAAGCCATTGCATCCGAAAAAAGTGACAGTTTAAAGCGTATTATGGTCTGGAGGTGTCATTGACCGATATTTTGTTCGAAAATGACGCTGGAAGGTTTAATGCTACCAATCTGGAAGCGGTCACTTAAATGACCTTGTATTTCGTATATAATGGCAAGATCCAAGCGTTATAATGAAATAAAAGTTTGTTCGAAATCGTTTTTTTTTTTTTTTTTTTTGTATGTTTTATTTAATTTACTTGTAAACGAAAAATGGATGATCCTTTATACAAATTTCTAATAGCCGTAAAAATCGGTTTAAGCATGACAATCGGTCCGTCCATACGCATGTCAAAACCGTAATGCTTGAGTTAAGAAGATATTATTTTTCATGAAAATACTAGATTGAGCTACAAATATATATAGGCAAATTAAGCTATATATTTGATGAAATGGGTTTGTTGCTCATACATAGGTTGGATGCAGCTGAATGGGAATATTATTAATATGTTGTCAAAACCGTAATGCTTGAGTTAAGAAGATATTATTTTTCATGAAAATACTAGATTGAGCTACAAATATATATAGGCAAATTAAGCTATATATTTGATGAAATGGGTTCGTTGCTCATACATATGTTGGATGCAGCTGAATGGGAATATTATTAATATGTTGTAAGATAATTGATTGACACGAGAAAAAAATTAAATCACTTGATATAGTTTTTTAAGACCATGATTAGTGGAAATTATTTTAACCGGTCGAAAATCTGCAGTCAGGTGAACTGATTTACATATATTCTCACCCAAAGTAATTTTGTGTTTTATCATAAGTATGTTCAATGACAGAAAGGGTCTGAATAATATTAGGTTCTTATCAACAAATGCTTTGAATTAACACGCAACAAAAAAAGCAAAACGAATCTAACGATAAGAAATTAAAATTAATTTAATGAAACTGAATAAACCCAATCATTTGTTTGGTTGGATACCAAAACGAGCGAGGTTAATCTGTAGGATTCTTCGAATTCAGTCCACGAATGAAAAATATACAGCACAACCACACCATCTCTAATGACCCTTTTTTCAATTAGGCAATTTAATCCATATATTCTTAGATTCACATCTTTTGTTCAGTCACACTAAATTTAATTCAACTTAGCAACCATCAGTAAATTTAGTTCTGCGATTGAAAATGTTCAGAATTGTCATGCTTCTTCAACGCTCCCACATGCATATTACAAGTTTTGGGGAAAAACAGATAGTTTCCCTGTAATTTTTAAGTATGTGACAATAAGTAATAAGTTGATAAGAACATAGCGATTTACTACACCCCATCTGGCACTCCGCACACTTTTGCTCCAGTATTTGTCGGTCAGTTTAGGCGACTAAACTGGTGGCCATATCAAATGACACACATCCTCATTCCTTCGGGTGAAGACTTTCACCTTAACAGCGGCCGAATGCGATACATTATACATTACAATTACATACGAGTATTTGTGTCATTCCCGGGCGGACGGTAGGTGTACAACTCTGTTAAAGATATATAAGTTATCTATCTAGCATTATTCGCATTATTTGCTTTATACAATTATGATGGTAGAGCTGTGCCATTGCAATAATATTTTATGTTTCGGAATGGGTGTTGCATGTGGTTTTATGGTAGAACTTAACCAACTGTAATATGGCGACTGTTCAACTATGAACTTGTTCGACTTTGCAACCTTTCAATTGTTGGATTATTTATCCATTTCTAAATTCTAAATCTTGTTAATAAATATGAATCCCTTTGGACCAATTTGTAAATAAAATGTTTCATATATTATTATGTGTTGAAAATTACTGTCACAAAAGTACTTTTCCATTGATTTTAGTGTCTTCACACTATGCTAACAAATATCAACCATTTTCAAAGAAATTGTGAATGAAAAAAGTAAAGTTCTTCAAAGGTTCCATCCATCATGGATTTTGGGTCCTCTGCCTGTACAATGCATAACAGCGTAGATATTTGTGATTCGTAAGATGAGGTGATGGGGTGTAAGATACGAAACAATTTATTTGTATACCTTGAATTCCACATATATATGTACATCCTATTCCAATATCGTCATCACTAGCATCTTTTTGTTTTCTACGACATTTTTGCAAAAGAAAAACCGACAGCAATGTTGTTAATGTAAATATTTAGCAATACATTTCTCATATTGTTCTTTGACCACATTTTCCAATATTTATTTATAACTTTCCGTGTGTTGCCTTGTCAATATTTGTTCGAGGGTCTGTTAAAAAAGGATTCCCGAAGATTAAAACCCTTATTCTTTATTGTTTTCGGTCATTCAGGGAGCACGGATGTGAATTGACATTCGGCTATGTAAGTATGTGCTGTGTAAGTCATGCAAAGATACAACAAAAGCAAAATTCTTGACTACCAACCATTCCATTGTTTTACAGTAACGTTTGAAAACTTAAGAAACCCGTGTGCAGGTTTGAAGTTGCGGAAATAAAATTAGAAATATTCTTAAAATTTTTGTTCGTTTTGGTGTCACCACAAGTTTGGCAAAGCAATCGGTTAGACCGCTTGCGAACAATAAGGTTTCAACCAAAAAAAGTCCATTTCATGTGAAATATCTGCAAAAGCGATATGTTTGAAAAATGTAAATAGCTTTGTTATAAAAGTATTTTTATCTGACTTTGAAGGTGATGTTTTTTAAATGGAAATAAAAGATTATTTAATTTTCTTGTTATCTGCCATTTCTCTTGAGTTCTTCCAGTATTTTCAAGGATTATATTTTATTTGAAAGACTCATACATAACAATTCCCCTACTTTATTTTCCCCACATTTAACTTTACTTATAATCTTGTTATTTACAAATTGAGCACAAAACATTACAAAGGCAAAGAAATTAAAAAAAAACTTTATGCCACGTATCACAGTTCGAAATATTGTTAAACTAAAGCTATGGTCTAATTTGCATCAATGTGTCCATGTCTTCTCTTCTGTCTATCGAATATTTGGTATTTTGTTATATTTCTAAGCGCTCAAGAGTGTAACGCTTATCTTCTCTCTTCTATTTGTTTGGTATTCGGACGTCACTTAGATCGGATGTGTAATCTTTTCTCAAGCAATGTCGGGCCAGAGCTGTTATTCGTTTTTGTGGTAAGTTTTCTTTTGTTCTTCCTATGTATATTTTTCCACATTTGTCGTATTTTTTCTTAAGAATGCAATTTCGTAAACAACATTGCTCTGCACATTATTCTCTATATAAGTTAGTCTATAAGATGTGATAAATGTTGTCTATAATATGCTGGGGCTCATTTAAATAAATGAACAAGCTGGCTAATTGGATACCCATCACCAAGGATTGCGGCACAAAGTATTATGGACTAAGTACCGACTCGTAGCGAGACAAGTGCTGGTGTCGTATATAATATATCGACGTAACTCGGTTTTCCTACGAAATATCTACAGAAATATGATTCAGTAATCCAATAAGGAACCCAATCACAGCGGTGTTTTCAACCAACGAATAAAATTTCAATTTCCACCATATATGGTTTTTAATCAACGAAAAAAAATAGAGGAATTTATCGGAAATGTTTCAATTTCATTTAATTCGTTCTATATCAACTTTACCATTTGTGACATTTGCTGTCTATTAGGTTACGGATGATGTCAGATAAGAAACTTTTGAACAGGGTACATATTTTGTGCGGGTTGGGTAACCCACCCACGGAATGAGTAACCCACACATGCCGCCGAAGGAAATGATAATCGATCCCCTACACACTACGAATGAAAAATGAGTAACGGTGTGTGTACGCAATGCAAGCCGGTGGGTAACCACACACAAGCACAACTTACCACTCATGACAATGTGCAACTAGCGCCCACCCATTGCATACTACCCATTGGAAAAGCTAAGAAAGATCAGTTTCTAGCAAAATACGGGTTTTAGGTCTTCATCTGCAAACATGTGAAAATCCGAAAGTGTCAGATCATGACTGTCAGATGGACTTTTTTCTTTCTGTACTTCATAAAATTTCATCAATTTCTGGCAATAGGCTTCAGATCTTATGGGTTAATTTTTTGGAAGCAGTTCAATGTAAATCATTCCCTTAAAATCACAGAAAGTGCACAACTTTAAATTTTTTTTGGTACATTTCAGCCTTTGATGAAGTTTGAGCATGTTCTCCTTGTTTGGACCAAATATCTAGCTTATTGGCGAGTCCAGGGTCTATTTGAAAGGACGTGGGCGGCGCTTTCAGCTTCTCCTCAACTTACTGAACAGGAATGTGTCGATCCGATTTCATTTGGCCGAACGGAATTTGGCCGTGTCTTCTTTGCCTTTTCCGAAACAAAAAAGCAGAATGTGGCGAAAATGCTCCTTTTGTGCTTCATATTCAGAATGCGATTGACATATCAGAAGTTAAAATATGAAATGTATGTCAGTGCTCAGACATATGATGAGGTAAAGCAGATAGGTTAAAGCGTTTCAAAAATAACAAAATCGCTATTTGTATGAAAATACCGAAATTGGTTTCTTACGTACCCGAATGATGTGGTTTCATCAAATATCTATGTAAATTCTAACACTATTAATTTCTTTTAAAATATTTAAACGTTTTTTATGTCAAAATTTCTTTTCAATTCTTGATTGCCGCTATATTTTGCTTTTAATTATCGAATAAATAGTAAAATTACACTAGTCAACAAGGTTTTGGAATGGAGCAACCAAATATATTTCCTAGAGTAATTTGGTAGGCTGAATTCAACTCTGTAATTGGAATTTCTCTATCACGTCAGGTTTTCGAGATACATAATTATTAGAGTCCAGCAATAGTCTCCCAGCACGCTTTTGTCCCAAAATCCTTAATAATTTTTTTAATTTTCATTAAATTTTGGTGAGCACGCTCTGCTTGTTCGTCGCTCACCGCACCTAGGTTTTGTGGATAAAATCTAAATGCGAATGAAGAAAATACATTTTGAGTGACATTCGTACACCTAATTCGTGATAATTTTTCAATAATTCAGCAACAATTTGTCTGTAGTTTTTACTCTTATTGTTTCCCAGAAAACTGTACACGATGCTCTTGGAAGATATTTAGACTGCGTATTCTTTCTCCAATAAACATTGTGAAAAATTTTCATCATTCAATAGCTTCCTGATCTAAGGACCAACAAATATGTCTCCTTTGATTTTAGCATATGAAATTTTAGGAAAAATCTGATTCATTTATTCATAATTTTCCTTTGCATGAACGGCATGAGCAATTGGTATGGATGGTTTTTCATTCCCATTATGCAAGATGTTTTAACTGCTGCATGTGTGAAGCTAATAATTCTGCATCTTACTTCGTTAAATGTAAATCCCGAATTACATCATTTAGCTCAGTTTGAGTCACTAAATGGCGATCATCATCAGCCTGATACAAACCACCACTGTTGGTGAAAGATGTTTCGGACTCACTGTTTGTAGCAGGAAATGTAGGAAATGACTGGTAATGGATCATTTGTTGGACGTTGAACTGGTTTGGAAACCGATGGGACATTCGCCTAAGAAATATTTTTTCGATTTTTTCTTAAACAGAAGTAACAATCGGTTTGGTGGTTACTTGTCTCTTTTCAAAATACTGGAATTGAAAAATAGAAATAGATCTTCTTGCCATTTGACCACTTGTATAAAACAGTTCTGCAACTATTGTAAAAGATCGGCGGTGTCTACTGTTTGTTCATGTTTCTGACAGCAAAACCAAAATAATGTAAATATGCATATTTTAGTGATTCTGATATCGCATATCCTTTTTTTCCAACCATACTCGTATATTAATCGCACACAAAGCAAAAATAGCTTGAATCAGTAACACACGATCTCCCTGACTTGGTACGATTATGAAGATTTAGAATGAATGTGGGCTTCTGCCAAATTAATAATTGCGAAATTGTAGTGTCAGTATTGACTGTTTTACAGTATTGCCAGCAGGCGATAAAAAATGAACAAGAACAAATCGCAGTCACGATGTGCAAAAAATCAAGACATACCTATGTTGCTGTATGGACCCATCATAGTTAATAATATCGGCTTCCCATGAACCATGATCTATTTACCGACGTCGACGTAAGCAACTGCATTGAAATACACCGATTGAATTATCACGGTCATGTTATGCGGATGAAAGCAAACGCTTCAGCATACAGTCTCCCACAGCGAATAAATAGCGCGGAAGAGAGAAAACAAATCTGCGTTGAAAGGACCTTAAAGGAGGCACGCGGAAGCTCTTTATTTTGTACAGGTGGCGTACAACAGATAAAACCGTCTGTTGTAGAAGAAAGCGTCCTTCTCAATTATATGACCTCCCAGTACCACAATTGAGATAATTTGTTGAAACGAGGACTCAGTCCACATTCTGAAATTTTATAATCTTTCACACTTTTTCGAATATTTTTACTATAGTATTTGTACACCAATTAAAAGTTAGCTAAAGTAGTAGATAACAAACAACGGATATAGTTAGAAAATTTAAAGAAACTCGTATTTCGTACAACAATACACGTTTTTTTGTGTGTAAAAGGATTTGCCGCTTGACGATCAAGACATACTAGAACGAGTCAACTCTGTACTCTCATTTATAAAACACATTATAACCGGTGATGATACATGGGTTCATGGGTTGTGCCTTCTGTAGTCATGTTAGAAAGCCAGACGGCAAATAAATAATGTTATCTGTGCTTTATGTGGCGGCAGAGAGAGAAAATTCGTAGAAAAAGATCAAATTTGTGCGGAGACAACTCGTAAATTATTCAACACCATATAAGGCTATTATTGCGAACACATTTTTGGCTACAAAATCTACAGATTCCATCAAGCAGCCATCGTTTTCACGTAATTTGGTTTTTTCTCTTTCCGAACCCCAAATTAACACTTCGAGGCATCCGTTATCATATAAGAAAATTCGGGTAGAGGGCTGAAGTTTTTTTTTCGGAAAATGCGTTTGAACCAATACAGAATATTCAGTCAGGAGGGGCCTACTCCCTCAAATGTACCTCAACCCAAAGTACCTTTGCGTTGATGCAAATTAGGAGGTGCGCCGGAAGGACCGTTTTTAAGTTGTTGGGTTCTTACTCTCTCATTCTGAATTAAAACATAGGGAAACATTAAATTTTATAACTTTCCAAAGTCCTCCACCTAGAAATTATATTCGATTTTTACTACGTATGTACCATATTTCCATTTACTGAACTGAGTTTTTTTAATGCCTAATTCGTGCTGAATTTAGTGCAATTGAATGGAAGAAGTGAATCTAGTGGTATGTGGGTTAAATTATATAATTTGAATTGGAGGTAACAGAGAGTGCGTGTATATCCGGTCGAATTTTTGAAATTGCACCAAGCATTATAATGCAATACACTGACAAAAATGTAAGTAACTGCAGTGTATATATTAAGGAATTGAAGCGTAAAAATTACTATTTTATAGATCGGTAAATTTTTTTGGAAGCACCTCCATTTTCATTCTTGGAACTTAGCTTTTCATGCGTGCAAGATTCACTGTGTGCGTAATTTGAAAGAAATTAGAACAACTAATTGGGGGATGTGTAGCTATCTATCAATTATTTAAAAAAATGTTCGTAGCAGTTCCTGAAGGAAGGGCCGATATAGCCCATTTACAATCCGATGATCTTGCATAATATTAGGCTGTGACAAATTTTAGGAACTTTCATTCAAATTTGCGATAGATATCGTGTCTACCAGCCAACCAGAATCGCGGTTAAAAGGTATTTGGTGCTTTAAATGATTTTATCTGGATATTACACCTTCGCGATATCAATGATACATGCTTCCATTCCTTCGAGTCGGGGTTTAAGAATATTTTGATGATTGAATTATTTGTTTCAGAATAATATCTCGTTATCAATATATTTGAACGAATAATATGGGGACCGTTATTTATTTATTTTAAACCGCACCCATAAATATTTGTTGAGGGTTTAATAATCAAATTTTTATGAAAAAACATCCCCAAAATCTTCAATAACTTATTATGAAGTAGTCGTTTAATGCTTTATTGACCAGCTGTGATGTTAGTATATTTAGTTTTTGCTGTGACTATTTAATTGTTCATAATTTCCAGTCATTTTTTTCATTTTTGTAATGACATCAATATTTAAAAAATTAAACTAATTGTAAGCAAAAAAGGTATATGATTAAGAAATTTCTATTAGAAAAATGTTTTTTTATTTTTTCGCAATGGATTCCCGAATAAAAGCTCAATAATATTAATTCCCAAAAAAAAACTCCCAAAGGTAACGAAACGTTGAGAATGAACTACTAAATAAAAAACTTTCATTTACTTAACTTAAATGAAATTTACTTACTTTACTTACTTAAATGAAATTAAATTAGTGAACCTTTAAAATGATGCAATAAACTAATTTGCTCTGTAAAACAAATGTGATAAATATTTTATATTTTATTTTGTATATCTGCACTCACTCAATGTTTCCTTTAATATTAACCATGTGAATGGAATATCAGTTAATTATTAGAGCGAAATGCCTAAACTGTTAAAATAAATATATTTTTGAATTTAAACAAATACGTATACTTTTGTTTATGTAAAAGTATATTCTTTTTTTTTAATTATTCTACATTTAGTTGTGAAATCATCTTAAAGCAATGTGAAAGGTCAACAGGATTAAGCAAAACGGCCACTTTTAGCAAGATTCAACAAACAGTCAAAGGATTAGCCTTAAATATAATGGTCGTATACAAAAGACATTTTTTTTTTTTAACTCATATCTGAATTGCTTTCCCCACTCGGGCATAGTGATACAAATATTCAAAGCAGGAAAGGAAGAGCGTTCAACGAATTGTTAATGGGCTTAGGCAATAAAGTATTAAGTTGTGCATTATTAGATATTTACTTTAATTTCACTATTCACATCACGTCTGAGTTTAACAAACATCACACAAAATGAAAGGGGTTTGCATCTAAACACAGCACAGACATGACCAGATACTAATGACTGAATTCGGGCTTTTCATTCCTTTTTTGTATGTAAGGGTTCAAATATTTCAAGGAGTGTTACATTTCCATAAGGATTGCAGTGTTTTTGAAAAATAATTTTGCTTATGCTTGTCGGATTCATTTAGCATTTCATGTATGTGCCATTTGTTACGAATAGGAACTGCTGTTTCATTGTGTAAATTGTCGTCAACAACTCCTTCTCAGCCAATTACTTTGGGATGGTAAATGCTTAACATACATGTTTTGGAAACAAAATGGAAAATAGCTGGTCGATAAAGGCAAATTGAACAAACAGAAAAGATACCTGGTACGCAAGTATACAGCATTCAAAATTAGGATATCCAAATGTAGTTGTAATCGCTACTTGTGGAATGCCTGAGGTCAAAACATTGCCGATTGAGTTGATTTTGCATATGGAAGTTTTGTTCTGGCGACAAAATCGCGATGCCTTCATAAATCTCAATATGAATTCTTTAAAGGAAGAGTCACAACATGAATCGAATCGCTTTTTTATTTTTATGGGGTGAAGGAATTTGGTAGTCAAACGATTGTCCAGCTATATTCGCGTCGGTCTACACAAGGCTTAATATTTGTTAATTCATTTAAAGAAAATGATGAAATTCAATTGTCTCAGCTACTCATTGGGTTTATTGCTCACAAAGTTTCTACATATTTTATAAATTTTTTTGCAACAAGTTTTACAAAAAGATTTCCATTATCTTTGCAATAGATGGATATAACAATTTTCACTAGTGCATTCGTTTTACGCTAGGTGACGTTGAAAAGATAAGATTCCGTACTTAACAAAACTAAATAGACAGTTTTACAATTGCTTGACTCAGTACTCTTTGACTGCGCGTCAAAGACGGACATCAGTAAAAAGAGGAAATACGCCATATTTTACAGTTTCTCTTAGATAACGGCGATAGCGCAAACCAGGCTGCGAAAAAAGTAAATAGCGTTTGCGGTCCTTCTATTGTAACAACCAATCTTGCAATTTTAATTTCACCAATTCTGTTCCTTTTATTTTGATGCAAAAGTTTCTGCACGTTCTCGGAAGCCAACTGCCAGTAATGGCGGATGCCAAACCTGGATCTATTATGAGCTGCTTCCCTACAGCCAAAGTCTTAATTCGCACCTTTATTGTCAAAAATTGGACCATCCGAAGGAAGGCCATTGAAGAGGAGTTATGTTTCATCAGGACAGCGCCTGGTGGTGACTCGCCAAAAGTTCCGGGAACAGGATTGGGAGGATCTTATGCATCCTATATATAGTCCGGACCTGGTGCTAAGTGATTACCACCCTGTCTGACGAAACATTTTGTGTCAAGGGAGTTTGTGAAAATCGACTGTGCCAATTTTTTCCGATAGGGACGAGCGTATCTACGAGGAAGGCATAGTATAATTACCTCCAAAATGGCATCAAGTTATCGAAAAAATCGTTGCATATTTGAACCAAATCGGATCAAAATGCAAAAATAGCAAAGCCATTCTAATAGGAAAAGAGAAACAAATTATTTTGTGTTCCATAAATGGATATATGACATCTTCTCGCTGATATGCACTTAAGAGCATACATTGGTATCAATTTGAGAAGACTTTACTAGACTTGTCAATTGTTCGACTACTCGAAGCGTTTGCCAGATTCACCGTGGTGATCGCAGCTCAAATAAATATGTGATGTTTATGTCGGGGCTCGAATCCAAACTAGTATACACAATAATTGAGTGTACTTCCAATCGTATCACTGCCCAAACAATTATTCCTCAAATTTCAGGAAAAAATTGAAGAAGTTACACGTTGTCTCAGATCAGAAGAATCACAGAATTTTTTATTGAAAAAAATTATGAATTCGAATTTATATCTTAATAATGCATGACAAAAGAAGGAAAAAGAATTATGTAATGTGACGGACTTAAAAACTATATATTGGTCTTAAATTGCCTTTATTTTGTATCACGCTATAGACAGTCAGTCAATATCGACTTTTTCTCTGCAAAGTGTTTATAACAAACATGGTTCTAACGAACTATATTTATAAAGAATGTTTTTTGTTAGAAATTTAATGTTAGACAAGGATGAATTGTTACCAAAGAAACTTTTGAACAATTTGGAACAATTTGCGACCAAATTGACTGGTTGTTCCCCAGCCAAATTTCGTATCCATTGAGGGAAAATCAATAATTCAACGGATCAGTATTTCGGTATTGTATTTTAATGTTGGGAATCACCACTTTCGCCGTCATCACAATTACAACAATTCGAATGTCTTGCTTTTTGTTACTCCTATAATGAATGTGACACGAAAGAATTTCATTTAGGATTTTTAAGAATGGAAAATGTTTTGATGTTGCGCTACTTTAATATTTAGTCAAAGTCAATAAAAGTTTTAAAATGCATCAAGCTTCATTATAACCTACTAAAATGGCCGGTTCCTTTAACCAGTCGACTTTGTTCGACTGTATAACGTTGATTGTAAGACTTTTTCAGTCTCACGACCCTCTTAAAGGACTGTAATGAATTTTTATGTGTGCTAATTAATGCGTAAGAAGTATTTTGGTTCATTTACGAAAGAAAGAACAAAAAGCCAGAAGAAAAATATTTAATAAAAATTGTATAATACATGATCAATTTCAAATATAAGCGTATGTTTAACCCAAATATGTTAAAAGTCTCAAACAACGATTTATTGTAGATTTGATACGCTGTTACACCAAGGTGTAATATAAAGTGTCATCCGTTAAAATTTTTATTATTCGGGCCTTGTGAGGATTTGTGTTTAGAAGCATATTATCGTAATATTTATCAGTTATCAAGGTTTATTTAAATTGATGATACCATGAACTGCTCTCATTCCAAATCATGAAGCGCTCAGGAGAATGAACCTCGACCGTCAATTGTTAAAATTGTAAAAAACAAAAAACTTTATATTTAGGACATCTTATAAGAAACGACAAACATAAATTTTTATAAACTATTTATAAAGAGAAAATCGAAGGAAGACGCGTTACAGAAGAGAACCTACCTGTCTGAAAAACATTTAAGACTGGATTGGTTATCGAGATGAACAAAATCCAATAAACGCCGCCAAAAATAAATAGCTAACCATTTTTTAATTATAAACGTGAAATTATATAAATAATTTACAATAAATTATATTGTACATATATAAATATATATATATATATATATATATAAATACAATTTATGGATATGCAAATTAGGAAGAAGAAGGGTTTAGAGAATTCAAAATGTTTTGATAGAACTGTTGTGCAACATATGAAACGAACTATTTGAAATGCATTATCCGACAAATATTCGCTGCTGAATTTTGGAATTTATATGAAAAAGATGAATTACGTCATCAAATTCCAAAACGGTATTAAGCATAAACAAATATTGTCGCGCATAATTCAATTTGCGTCATCGTAAATAAATAACATTAATGACGCAGACCGTCAATTGCCACACCAAAAACCTAGCTGTTGAGGAATTCTGCGAGCAGAATTTCATTTATGACATTTAGGCGTATTAAAATAAAAGTGCAACATACTAATCTTGCTAACAACTGAGTTTAGAAATTTGGGACACACTATATGACCTCGGAGCTAAGGTTCAAGTTGAGAAATATTGTTCAAATTATTAAAAATTTTGGATAGAATCATGATTTAAGGACATCAGCTGGAATGTGCGGAGAAAGAACTTCTGTCCGATTGAGTGTCCAAAAATTCAGGCTCAAATTTTGTGAGAAATATCACAAAGGACGGGTAGATACAGCCCATTTTCAAAATACCGTCTGGCAAAACACAGACAAGTTTTAAGAAGTTTCATAAAAAATAAAAAATTGAATGTGTCCTTTGTCACCGATGTGACACGATATAAAAACTTCTCAACATTTATACCTGCAGACGAACCATCAAATTTCGGGTTCCAATGCTGAATAATAGACGTTATCTTGTCGATTCGCACATTGCTAGTGTTGGAATGGTAATAGCTATTCAGTGCTATATTTAGCATATGGACGTTGTTAGCATTATTGCTCATACATGTAATAGGAAATCCTTGATTTGCATTACTAACCCTAGAGGATGGCATTATATTCAATGTTTGGAAAAATCCTCCTGCATAATTCTATTCACTTCATTGTAGTGAAGTGCAATAGTACTACCTGTAGCATAATTAGTTGTACTTTGAATTGGTGTAATAACCATATTGTCCTGATTAGAAATATTAGTATTTAGGGATTTCCCTGAATACCTGTGCTAATATCTAATTGAGGATTCTGTGAATCCCGACACACATTTCTTACCGCACTCCTAGTGTTGTGATGTTTAGACATTTGCCTTTTGGAGGGGGTTTACTCACTGAAACTGATTTCGGAAGAATGATCAACTTTCTCAGTTCGCACAACTTACAAGCTCATTCGCAAATAGGACATTCTGAAGAAGAAGTCTCAATACAATTCCTATGAAATGCATGAGAACACTCACTGATGATCAGACAGTCTTGTCCTTCAATCATAGTGTCGTTGCAAATATGAATTTGAGGTTTGATTTTTGTTCTGCGCGTTCCTCTTGCGTTTGATTATCACGGACATTCTGTCTAATTATTGCATGACGTGTACGACGCCCAAGGTTTAATCGTCTAATAGGTGGCATTAGGCAAGCAAATAACTTTCCCTAAATTAGAATAAAGTCAATATAATAAAAAGAATAAAAGACAATTATTTTCAAACAAAAAAAACTTACGAAATGAATGTATCGCAATTAATGCTCGCAATCCAATAAGATAACCTCACTTACACGCAAACTTATTTTCTGAAAAAATGATCGTATTGCTTGTACCGGATGTGATACACAAAACTCGAATCAATTGCAGCAAGAAAAATAGCACATTTGTTTAATAGAAAATGACAATGCGAAAAATGTACCTGTCAAATTGCGCTCAGCCTAAGTGAACGTATGACGCCATCTACGGGGTTGTGGCATTAAACGCAGCACAGCGCCATCTGTTATTTATCTCGTTAACTTCTCCACCTAAAATTCATGCAAAACGTATTTTATCACAATAAATTTCCGAATTTTCCGAGCTTCACAACGAATTTTCCACTTTTACATCGTCCAAAATCATCAAATCATGCGATAAAATGCAAAATATCGTCGAAACAAATTGAAACTTTTCACGTTTTTCCGGAATTTTTCGAGTTTTCCACTAAGAGCTTTCTATTTTGCCATTCGAAAAGCAATTCCGGAACAATTACACACAAAATTCCACACAAAAAAATCAATTTTCGATTTCCCAAATTTTCCGACTTTTCCGGAGGGTTTTTCCAAAATTTTCTCTCGTAAAAACCTTCTCCAGGCAATTACGAACAACTGAAAAAGAATGTGATCCAAATCGTTCCAGCCGTTCTCAATTGATGAATTACTATACATTTTTCACACCATTTTTATATATAGGTAGATAGATATAATGATGTTTTCTTACCACGTAATGAGAACCATGAATGGAGTGATTTAAGGCTCTTTACGATGAATGAGTGAATGAAACATATTGGTCCATGAAGTTCTATATATCATTTAATAATCCCTTTAAATAGGACACACCAGCTAAGAGGTAAGCATCTCAAATCATCATTTCTGTTAAGAGGTGGTCACTAAAAAGCTGTTATATGCTAAATAATGAAATCTTGTTCTCCCAATAGGTATTGATTTCTAAGCCACAAATCTATCAAAATCAAAAGGATACATAAAAATGAAAGGAAGTCATAACAAGCCAGGTTATCATCACCAAAATGATGAAAATGAAGACAAATATTTAACGGTTAGCTAAATTCGTAGTAAACTCCAAATTACTAAAGATCCAGAAAAATTTTGTCAACTATTCAAACAAAGGAGTATTAAAAACTAGAAAATGAAATGTAAAAATTTCAGAAAAAAAAATAAAATTGATCAAACAAATGATAAGAAAAGAGCCGAAAACCCCCAAGGTTGTCGTTCTTCGGTCCACGGATCAACGAAGAGATTCAATTTCTATAAATTCGAAGGTATCCTGGAACTTGAGTAGAGGTAGGACTGCAGGAGCCTTTGCGATGATAACAGCAGTCGGGTGTCCTGCTTCAGCCGATTCATTTCTCCACAACAATAATTATTAATATAGACTCCTTATTGTTTTAATCATAATGAGTTTAAAATGTACAATATTCTAAGAAAGTGCTCGGGATAAACTGTTAGCAACGTATTCTTCGCCAGCATTCATAGGAAATACTCTATCAGATGCTGTTGAGAGATATTGCCTCAAAACCCTCGCCTTCCATCATCCTTATGGCATATTTGATCTTTTATAAGGATCCCATCATTAGATTTCACTCGTTACCTTAGGTTCTCATTCCTTTAATGTAAGAAAACATCTGAAAAATTCTTAGCAATTCATATTTAACAGTTTATTCAACTAAAAATAAATGTAAAAAAAATAATACAATGTAATATAAACATTAATATAATATTCAAATACGAAATAATTGTTCTACAGAATATTAAAAGTCTCGTCCATCACAACAACAATTATATAATGAGGACTCCAATTAAAAAAAAAGTATTCAGAGAGCGCTATTTCAAATGATAATGTTGAAAAGAAGAGTGCCAATCTACACTTTGTGAGAAAGAGCAATCGACGTAATATGAAAAAATGTGATAACTGTTCTCCTTTATATTTGTGTCCACAGAGAATATCAAGGCAAGAGTGCTCGTTTATTTTAGGTAGATTTTAGATTATTGAATGTGTTTTCATATTTTGTTTGAATTCAGTTCAAATATATATTTTATATACATACATTGTTGTTATAGATATAACATAATAAATGCAATCTTGTTTGGGCTCAGCAGGGACATATACTTATGAACTTCAATTATGATTTGAATTGGGAAACGTTTTCTTACGTTAAAGGAATGAGAGCCTAAGGTAACGAGTGAGGTCTAATGATGGGATCCTTATAAAAGAACAATATCTCTCAAGGATTTCTGAAAGAGTATTTTCTATGAATGCTGACGAAGAATGAGTTTCTAATAGTTTATTTCGAGAATTTTCTTTGAATATTGTACATTTTAAACTCATTATGATTAAAACAATATAATAATAATAATCTATAATAATAATTTTTGTAGTGGAGAAATGGCTCGGCTGAAGAAGGACAGCCTTACCAGTCTTACCTCTATTCAATTTCCTGGATACCTCAGAATTTATAGAAATTGTATCTCTTCGTGAACATTACAGGTGTCGCATATGCGTAAATGAGCATTTAGGTCATTTATGATCTACAATCTTCAAAACCAATTAGTTATATAAAATGAAATTAAATTTTCTATACAATGAAAATTGATAAAATACGATGTTTAATAAAAATTATTTGAATTTCTTATTATATTGCAATTGATGCGCCACCCTGTACATATTAATATGTTTGAATATGTATATTTCCACAGTCCTTTTTACGGGAAGTATAGGTTGGTGCCGTGACACAGTTACAAATTGCACATTAAATAAGTGGATCAATGTAACCCATTTTCAATGTTGCGTTTTGTTATATTTTAAACGATACTTTCCAGTGAAACTAACTGGGAAAATAGGTTTTGTTTGAAAAAAACGCAAATTGCAAATTCTAATTTCTTCTTGTTTTCTCTATCCACATAGGAAATACATATATAGAGAGCTGTTTCAAGTCCATTTGCAGCTCTGTCACATCCGTTTAGTAAAAGAATACGCTTTCAATTACGAACCGGTTTCTGAAGCAGACAAACAAACTTCAAAGCTCCAACAATTGTTTTTAAGTTGTGATACTGTACAAATCAGCGTGAAAAAATCTTCCCCCTTACAAGAATAGTGGCTAGAGGTGTCTAAATCTCTTGCCACCCAATAGATACACCCGTTTTTACGCCGGACGCATTTTTATCCCGTCCGTCGTAAAACGCGGAATGTCAGTACATTACGTATGAAGAGGTTGTTGTTGGTGTTGATGTTGGGTGCTTTTGATACTCTCGTTTATCTATCCCATAATTTTATGGCTCAAAGGTGTCATGATTGAAATATTTTGGCCCAATAGAGAACATTTTTTCGCAGAAGGATTAAATCCAGCTTCGAAAACAAAATTCATTTCGAAAACATTTCTAAAATTTAAATAAATAGATAAATTAATTAATTAATTAAAAGCAATATAGGACAATATCAGTGATCGATGATTAATGGAACCAATCTCAATATATATACCGTCCCAGTTGTGGGTATGATTATTGAGTAGTACCTGAATAATATTGTTTCCCACTAAAAAAATAATATAATTGGATATATTACGTATGGAAGAATTGATTTTTCAAACGGTTGCTCATAGTGGTGAGTCGGTAAACTGTTCGCATCGCTGTCTATTTATTTTAATATTCATTCACAGCTTCAATTGGGAAGGAAACATGTTTTGTATTAATCTGAATGCTGAAGTAATACGAATAATTCGATCATCAAAGTAGTGATTTGAGTTTTGCAAACGGAAAAATATAGATCTTTCACAACTATTCGAGCAGCAACGTGTTTTATACACATCAAATCATGTAACATGTCAGGAATTTATTTCAGAGACACAGAAAATTTCAGCGGCTTTCTCTCTCAAAATGAAATGACGACTTTCTGCCACCATTTTCCACCTTTAAATTTATTGATATCGACAACTTCAGTTGAAGATGGTGCTGACCACTTTTGAATGCACTGGTTCACTGGTGATTGCGTACACTTTCAACGATTCTTCATACGATTTCATTTGCAATAAAATTTCAGTTTGAAAGTACACGTTTTGAGACAAATTCCATGTTCCATGTTTTTATCCATTGTAAGCAAATTCCAGCCCTGCAGCAAACTAGATGACAGATCGTGCTCAGTATAGAGAGCAGTTATGCCAACGTAGCGATGCCAACTTGGGGTGTACAGATCCCTTATAGAGTAGGTGCGCGATGGAAGGGACTTTTTTATTTGTTATTTTGAGGAGAAGTATAGATTTACTGAAGTTAAAACTATCAGGGCATTCCTCTTATGTCTTTTAAGATATAAACAAGAAGGGCAAACAAAGGGTATGTATATGACACTTACTATGGTACTTAGAGCCCAATGGAGGAAATGGAAGTCAACAAATTAGAAGTATGCATTCTAACATTCAAATTTTCGAATTCAAACTGGAAATAAATGGGACACAAATTGAACCAGATTACATCTTAAAACTCAAGCTCAAAAGACTAAAATTAAGGAGCACATTTCTGTTGCGGTTTGTCCACACGAATTCTAAAAAATCGCGTTTTCAGGGAATACCATGGACGAGGAGAAACAAAAACAATGCCTTCGTCTACACTAAAGAGCTGCAATGGCAATAAAGTAAGCTGTATTGTCCGAAATTTAAATAATAAGAGCTCATCTGGATGTGGGTAAAAATAGACCATCCCTGATTAAGCCGTTGAAGTCAGAATGGTAGAACTAACTATTTTCTTAAAATGTCTAATCTCGCTTCCGGAGTAGTGGGGAGTTGCTGGTAGTTTATAAATATATAAGGGCTATGTCAAACCACCGCCTGATGTTACTCAATTTGTTCACGGTGACCCGATAACAATGGGAGGTTATATCCACAATATGGAATAGATGGCTTTATATGAATTGGAAGCATGCATTACCCATTGTCAAAAGTGATGGTAATACCTTTTTTTCTCAAAATGCTATGGAATACATCTCCTTGTTCATTTCTGGAGTTGTGCAAAGCGCACAATGATGCAAAAACTACGTAAAATTGTTTACGTTCAATAGAATTTCAAAAGGACTACCGAAATAGTATACTTGTCCTCAGTTTTTGTATCTAAATCTCTAAAAGTAGTCGATCCCTCTCTATGTGCAGTGTATTTTGGACGCAAAAGCCGGCGTATTGTGGCTGCTGATGAGCGATCTCTGCCCCATTAAATTACCACGTATATTTGAATTAGTATTCTTCAGTTCTTCTCAATTTAGCCCTTATGGGCTATATACCGGTTGAATATATTAACGTCGGTATATTAACATCGGTATCTTTTAAAATCGATATTTTATCAACGGAAATAGGATCCCTACACATTACTTCCTAACAAGTCTTTTGAGCACGTGCGTCGTGTTCCGTAAAGAGAGCAGAGGAGTCACACCGGGAACACTACACAACCACGGGAGTGACTTCGTTACAATTCGCGGAAGGAGGAATAAATTACTTTTAACTGGTATTTGATTTGAGTAAAACAATCGATCACATACTTTAGTGAGGTTATCACTTCTTGCTATCCTTATACTTAGCTATTAATATTAGTCTGTATTTTGTTGCGTATCTGATTGAGGAGGCGTTTTTAGTTCTCACCTTCTGTTTTCCTTGAGGTCCGAAACATCAGTGACTCTCTCCTTCCAACTATTTTGATATCACTGGCATCTCCATTTGTCAAAGATAATAATACGAATGATTTATTTGCAAAGTTATTCGTTTCATTAAAGTTCAATAGGCAGAAACTTATTTCTCCCAAGCCAGCTGTCGCAAACTTAAGATTCTCCAAAAGTTCATAGATGGCGAACATGCAATTAAACCAGCATATTTGAATTCCCATGTGATGGTAAATAAATCTGGAATGTGTTCTAGTGGAGGAAGAAGAGATGAGTTACAGCTGGCTGAATCTGAAGAGGACTTTGTAAATCGAATTAAAGGAGAAACAACAGTGTTTAAAGCAACAGACGATGGGACTGCAACAAATAAAATCACGTTGCGTCAGACATATCACATGCCGCAAAAGACATCGAAATATTTAAACCAGTGTGATGTGTCCGATACATTAAATTTTTCTTTTATATGTCTTTCTTTTTATTTCATGTAATAATTAAGGAACTCACACTGTGTCCTAAAGTCTTAAGTCGTAAAGCTCTAGTTGAAGATAGTACAGGCGAGAGAAACCAATTTCTTTGCTCTGAAGATTTCAAAACAATAAAATGAACATCAGCCTCTGCTGAATAAAAAAATAAGCAAAATTCAAAGAACGTCAACAATATATTTACACCTGTACACGTTATATGACAAACATAACGCTTTTGAACAAAATGTGAATCCTTTATGGGATCCTCTATACGATATATTCAAACTATTGACTTTGGTTAGTTTTTTACTTTATATATTTTATAAATTATGCATTCATAATTGTGATATTAAAATTACAGTTGTAGTACAATTTGTTGAACAAGTCCCAAATTGCTTGATTGATTTTGAATTCACATCTGTTATTTATTTTCTATTGTCTTCTGTTAATTTTCGTGCGCTTACATACGATATTATGAACAACCAGTACACAAATTTCTATCAGCCGAACTAAATTACTCATATATACTTTCAATCAATGGTCTTTAAACAAGTTCCACTCTGAACTTATTTCGAATAAAACATTATTTCTGTCAATGAAACTCATCGCGAAACTAAAACACAATCAATAAAATGTGATTGTGTTGGTCGGGTTATGCTTGTTGGTTTTTATACCTTCCGGGTGAATATACGTATCGTTTGATATGGTAAAAATGTAATGTCCTCAAGGAAGCGTTTAAAACATCAGGTATCTTCTCACCAAATAAGCGATGTCCGTCTGTCTGGCTGACCTGCTAGCTGGTAGCCATGATAACTGCCTTAAATCTCTATTAAAATTTAGCACGGCATAATATTTTGCCAGAACATGGTCGTAAATGGGCTAAATCGATCTTTGCACTGCTTCCCATATATAGGTAAATGTGTCGAATTCCAGAAATTAAGTATTCCCCTGTTTCGCCACACTCGTTGACTGAAGTAACTTAAATTTGTGTCCATTGCATTTATTTATAATGCTGGGTAGAATAAGAAAAAATCGACAGACAACCGCCCATACAAGTTTTTTATTTAGGCCATATATTCTTAAATTCATATTCACAAATTTAGAGAAATTAAGTACATGCTAAGCTTTTGTCAAAATAAAGTCTCACAATGAAAACAGACACAGACAGACAGAATAACAACGGAAAGCATTGCAACATCGAAATTTATTTTTCGGCAGTTATTTAGATTTTTGGCAATTATACTGCAATATAATACTTCGTAAAATTTGAAAATATTAACCGGAAAACACGTCTTCTCTGGTGACTGCTATACAAATTACATCATTTTATCCGCATATCCCTAGATTCATATCTTTCATTGAATTGCGCTAAATTCATTAGGCCAGATTTCCACTCCTATAAGGCTGCCGCATAGGCAAACTGACCGATTTATCAAACATCAGTCTTTTTTTATCTTAGAAAGAAAAATTAGTGATTTCTCTTAGTGACATACTTCAGAAAATTATATAGGTGTTCTCGCTGTTTTTTTTTATTATAATTCAACTTTATTATGAAAACATGTTTATTTATTATGAAAACATTGCCCATCGCTACTTGCTACTTTTTCCCATCTTTCTGGCAAAGCTCGAATTCCGTCACGGTAAAACTGTTCACCTTTTGAGGCTATCAACGAATCTAGCCATTCCACGGTCAGCCAGACCGTGTGCAATCTAACGGAACAAGTGATAATCGGACAGCGCAATATCTGGAGAATATGGCGGATGGGGTAAGACATTTCAGCGTTTCCAGGAAAGTTTTAATGGGTATGTAGGTTTCGTGCGCAGAGCTCGGCTCAATCGCATTAATTGAAGTCGATACCTGACCCCTAGTGATGGTTTCGCTTGGCATCGACAACTCGTAATAAATAACACGCGCCATCACTCGTTACAATACGATGAAGAAAGGCTTCTCTTTTTTGTCGCTGAAGTAGTTGTTTAAAAACGACGCTCAACTTCCCTTGGCTTCAACCCATAAGAAACCCAAATTCTTTGCTTGAATCATTCCCAACTCATGCGATCACTTGGAAATTGCTTGGCGGGTAACTTCTAATACTGAAGCAAGCTCTACCTGCGTTTAACACGATTCCCCATCAAGCAATACCGTCAATTCAGTGTCTTCGAAGGTTCACGTCTTCCTTCGCGTCGACACGTAGTTTCACTTAAAGCAGCATCTCCTTACACGTTTTGAAGCTCTCGATGCGCTTCAACCACCGTTTTCTTCGATTGAAAGAAGAAAATCAATACTTCCCGCATTTGACGATTATTTGGCACAAAATCATACATATTCACGCAACCAAAAGAATATGACGTCAAAAGAAAATCATTATTGTGTCGAGGCGGTATGTCTAAGCGTGCCTCATGACATTTAGGTTATGGCAGAATCGACAACCACTTACAGCTGGCGCCATCTATTGGCAAACAGCGGAACTTAGTTGCATACCTAATAATTTGACTGCTTGATTGTGCTTTAATTCACAGTATTTTTTTAAGATGTTGAGTGAAGTATATGTAAGTCCAGCTGAACTAACTGAAATGTCAGTTCTATTGTTTTCCGGCAGGTGTACATTTTTTTGTACTCCTCCCAGTAAAAGAAAAAAGTGGGAGCGATTCAAAAAGAATCACATCTTCACTATTTCTATAGATGAATCTATAGACCAACGAAACCAACGAAATAGTTTTAAACCACTTTCAAAACCACCTAATAGAAAAATGGGTTTTATTTAAGATTCTGAACAATTAAAGCAAAGCATGTTCCAATGAAGATCTCCAAAAACCATTTTTAAATGACATAATTTGCTCCGAAGACGGATAGTCTAATTAAAAAATTTCCTTTTAAAGTCAAATATAAACCCTCCTTTATATCGGTCCATAATTCTGTGGACTGCAGCTAATCACAGAGGTTGTACAAACTTTGGTCCTAAGAAATATTAGGTGTTCATTTAACTCAGTGCATGTCTACTCGGATTTTGATAGAAATTACCAAACCCATCGGAATATGCTGACAGTTTTTTAAGAAACTTACTTCTAATACAAATAAAAAGGCAATTTGCCTGTGAAGCGCACCATCAACCGAAGTGTAGGTCCCAAAAAATAACAGCATCATAAATTGTGAAATTAATTTTTCTATGAATTTTGTTCTACGATATTTGTAACTCGGCTTCAAGGACCCTGAAAATCTTAAAAAAACGAATTCCGAAAGTCGACTAGAGCGTCGGTGGCTATTAAATCTGCGTTTCCCTAACCAGCAAGTAAAGGGTAAGTAGTATTATATTGTGCCTCTGAGAATTTGAAACGATTTTATTGTGTTGTGCTTTCAAAATGATGTGACACACTTGGAAAGCACATCTAATATCATCTTATATCTAATATCATTTTAAACCCCTCCCAATTTCTACTACTTCCAACAAAGATTTTTAAATTAT
>JAHXMU010000251.1:4134936-4224683 GCA_019455685.1 Philornis downsi
GTTGGTACGTTGATCCACAAATCTGAACCTTTTTCGATGAATTTACTCCTTCAAGTGCCGCGTAACGCCCAGATAATAGAATTTATTTGCCTCCTGAACTTTCGGAGAGAATTTCGAGTGCACAAGACTTGACTTTACATTAATTTTTTACGGCTTCGTAATAAAAAACCAATGCGTTATCACCAATTATAACTGGTGCCTTTCATAAATGTCGTGTCGAGATTTGCATAATATTTCCATTTGTACTTCTATAAAATTTGGCACAAATTGTATATTCGACATTTTCATCCATTGTAAAAATCGCATAACACACTTGAGATGAACTGACAGAAGCGAATACTGAAAATATGTAAACTAAAAACAGAGCACGCTAAAACTACTCGCCAGTAAAGAGCACAGTTGTACCAGCTTAACTACAAGAAAAATTTTGACAATTCATACGTGTATAAATCGGGGTTTTCCACTTGTGTTCGATTTAACATCCTCTAACCTATTTTACGAAAAAATCTGTTTCTAATTTGACCAAAAATTTATCATTTTGGTCAAACTCGTTATAGGAACCCTTATAGTTGATGTACTTTTCCCAAATGTTTACTACTTTATAATGAGAAAAGTACAGAAGTTTCATTCAGATGAACACACTTACATATACCACCATGCGACGTCCTTCAGCGTCGGTGCAAAAGTGAGCGAGCTACCAGAAGGGGCGCGGGAATTTGTTTGGTTCTTATCATAAAGATTTGGTGATGGAGTCACAGGCCTTTAGTGGTTTGGTAATGTAATTCATTTTCATTTGAGTATATTAAATATTTGGTGCAAGCTAAGTTATACTAAATTTTGTTTAAGACATAAATCTAGAAATATGTGGGGTAATTTAGGTAATTTTGTGGGAAAGGGCATGGTTATTCGATTGATTTTTTAGATTTCATCAAGCTTTGTGATGAAATCCAATTGACCAATTGATTGTAAGTCAGCTTTATAGAGAATTGCAAAAAAAGGTAAATTTTGGAAAATAGGTCGATTTGTGTGGGAGTTACCAGAATGCATTCTATGACTGAGGGGGAGCATTTAATCGGCAAGGAGGGTACCAACAGCGTAAGTCGATATAGTCAAAAAATTTGTGACAGTTTATGACAGCCAGCCAGCCAGCAACCCAGACAGACAACTTGAGAAGTCAAGAAGTGGTTAAAATACATTTAATACCGTAAACGCTTTCTTCTGAGTGCTGCATTTTTGCCGTATCAAATGGTTTATACCTTCATTCCTTCGAGTGAATATTGATCGAATTAGATTAATAACCTAATTTTTTGTTATTTACAAGCTTATGGAAGCACATCGTTTTACGTCGCGGTTGAAAAAAATTATCGAAATTAAATTTGTATTTGACTAGAAAATCGCAACCAGCAATTCTCAGCAAAAAAAGGTGGAAGAATAATATTTTCATAGGTTTCATAAATGCTATATGAGTATATTTTCCGCTTCTGGAGAAGCTTTTTGTAATTATAGCAAAGGACGCAGGTTGATGCAGAAACTTAAAATTGTTTAAAATGTATTCAAAATAAATATAATAATTTAAATTAATTATTTATGCGAATCCTAATTAATACAACGAAATTGCCATTGAAAATGATTTAAAGAGTTTTCATTGCTGTAGAAAATCTGGTGAAAAAAAAGTGAAAAGGTGTCAAAAACCACAGCAGCCCTCCTATGACAAGCCCGTGTTAAATTAATCGATAATTATCCAATTTTTCACTACTTGTGCATTACGATTAGTGGATCTTTTTTAGTTCCTTAAAATTGCGAGTTTAAGTGTGATAAAAAATGTAATGTATTGGACTTTTAGACGTTACAATGATATCGGTACCGCATGGGCATGCGAAAACATTGAAAGGAATGCTTCGAAACGTGAAGGCCAAAATTTAACGTATTGCATCAAGGCGCAGCTCAATTGACGACATATTAGAATGTGCTGCTCGTAGTTTGAGGTGTATTATAGAAAATGAATTACGATTGAAGAAGATCTACAAATTACAAAACAAGAGCCAGGGCATTAAAACTCTTGCACGTTGATAGCTGGTTCAGCAATATCCAAACAAACAAAACGATCGTGTATGGTTAAAGTACTAATCAAAAGCAAATTTATGTCAGCGTATGCTCTGCGAAAGCAACCTGCTGCATCAGCGATAGTTTGGGCCGGGGTAATTGCCACAGAAGACTCACCACTCGTTTTAACTAAACAGGGCGTCAATGTAAATCAACAAATGTACTGTGAAAAAGAGATAAAACGATTATTTGAAACCTTGAGAAGGTAAACAATTCGGTAGAAACCACTGGAAGTGGCAATAAGACTCGGCACTATCCCATAAAGCCCGTGAAACCCAACACGTCACAGCAATGGTCATTCTTAAGGCCACAGTATCAACCAAAAAACGCATCAATATTTGCTCTTCGCCGAGAATAGAACAAAACATTATCACGCCACAATCGTGCAGCGTGTGAAACTATCCCGGACAGACGCGGTGCTATTGTCCGCGCTAAGCTGGATACGTCAAACCATAACATAAAAAACAAATGTTCTTCTTTCCCATTAATGAGGTATGGGAGAGCTTCTCACATTCCGTGAGCTTACACGCATTATATTTTCGAACTTACGCAACGATTCCGAACGTCACGTTTTGAGAAGCATTCACCAGACTTGTCGATTACTCCAATAGTCGAAGTTTTCGCCAGACACATCGAGGTTAACGCCCCTCAAATAATGACCGGTGGCTGCATGCGGGATTGAACCCTAGGTTGTGCGAAGGATGGCCGGCGCGCCATGGTTGGTCCCGAACAATAACATATTTTCCTGAAATTTTAAATGTTTCCCGATATGCTGAAATTTTTAAATGAAAAGAAAAAAAATCAAAATTGTCGAAATTACAGCATTTTTATTGGTAATATCTCGAGCGCGACATTGAATTAAAGCTTAATTAAATAGCAAAATTCAGAAACTTGTAACCGAACGGCGGACTAACTCTCACAATATTCTAGTTGTTTTCATCGATCCAAAGTTTTCGATAATTCGAGCAAACAAGTTCTACCTTACAATTGGTGTGGAATATGCCAGAAGAACTTTGGTTGGCTCAGACAATTAGAATTCTAAACTGAAATTAAGGTAATTCGTTTCAGAGTAATATAACCGTTATGGGTTTACAAGACTTATGGTTCCCATTAGCCGTCCATCCAGCCAGAATGGATGCACAATTCTTATGAAAAGAATAAATTTATGAAAAGAATTTCATGCAGTGATGTTTGTGGCCTAATATATCTCTTTCTTATTATTATACTTCAGATTATTGTCTTAATGAATGCATTCCATAGCATATCTGCTACATTCATACATAAGATGAGACTGTCCATAAGTCTGTTCAGTCGACTTAAATTTCTGCTCTGATTTCACTGTCTTTTAGCTATTGTTTAGGTGTTACAATGGGAGGGCAAAGGTCCTCATCAACATTGTTACATCGTTACGCAGTTAAAGGTCACAATATGACATTTTTTTACTGAAATCCTCGTTGCTTTTTATTCACTGGAATAGATTGATGTTACTGAAATAACTGATAACACTCTTGGACATCAAAGTACGGCAACTGAAGTCTGTGTGGCAATGCTGTATAAATTTTTAGCAATTTTGTTTTGCAGTACTTATGTTTGATAGAGAATGGGAAAGAACGAAAAATGGAAGATTGTTCCAGTTTAAGAAATTAACATCCATGAGGGATTTATTTCTAAAAATTGTTGTTTATTGCACAAAAAGTCTACATGAAAGTAGAACTGTTAAAGAAATGTCCATAAAAAGGAAAAGAAATGGCTAATGGTTTTTTTTCCATCCCGCTTGGTGGGCTTTATTCTGATATAATTTTTATTTTTTTCTTTGCTGAATATGTTGTTTTTATATATAGGGTCATCCATTTTTCGCTTTCAAGTAAAGTTAAATTAAAAACATATAAAGCTATGATTTCGATGAAACTTTAATTTCATTATAATGCAGAGAACAAACAGGTCGAACATGTGACCAATAAGAAGTGTTCGAAGCTAAAATCTTCAGTGCACTCTTCTAACGTCGTAGTCGAGCTATGTTAGGAGATATTTTAAAAATCGAAACTGAAATTGAAACCGAAACCATGAAATGAGATGTATTTTATAATGGAACATCATGAAAATGTAAACTTTCGAATCAAATGGGAAAAAAATTGACCAGAGATTGGATCCGAAGGCTGAAGCTGAAAAACTCGAACCTAAGAAGCACATTCCTCTTGCAGTCTATCCATACGGAATTTATGAAAAACACTTTTTCAGGAAAAACCCATAGGTGAAAGGGAACAAAAACAATGCTATCGTGTAGGCTAAAATGCTATATGCTAATGCTATTGCTATAAAGTAAATTGTGTTGTTAGGAATTTGAACTGTTAACAGCTCAATCGAATGTGGGATAAAAAAAAGTAGAACCATCTTGGTTAATCCGTTTGAAGTTTAAGTAGTGAATATCGGCCAAAAGTCTCTTCTTGACCGTAGGACATGAATTTAACTCCTGACTTAATTTTAATTTAAAATATATGTAATCACACATATGAAGTGAGCACGGGCACTTGCAAATATTTCATATATTTTCTTTATCAAATTCGCACAATGTGGATGATTATATCCTTTACTCGGATAAATGAAGGTACATATTATTTCATACGCCAAAAATGTAATACCCAAAAAGAGGATCGTCTTTTGGCAAAATAAGTTTTATCATTTTTTAAGTCGATTGTGCGATGACCGCCTGTCTTGCTGGCTAGCTGATAGACACAATAGCTGTCGTAAATCTCTGTGAAAATTCTTCAAACTTGACACAGCCCAACACTTTGCAGGGTCATAGAGGATTAGCAGTAATCTGTTCACCGCAACTCCAGCATGAATTACCTAATTTAATGCATACGAGTACATCCCAATATTCGTACATTTTGTGCACTGGGTTCAGTGTAATTTAAATTTAGAATCCACCAAGCATTTAGTACTGTGAGTAGAAATGAAGTGCTTTTCCATGCTCCCTTTATAATTTGTTGGCGGTGGACTTTGGAAAGTTATAATTTTGCTTCTTTTATTCAGAGTGTTTTTTGACTACAATTTGCAACAACCCTTTTGGCTGGCTGTTTCCTATCAGTAGTGTGTATGAAAGTTTTCCAGATTGATTTTGTTCCAACGTAGGTTTAATATTTTCAAAAACACAAAAAAAAATATTCGTCAATAAAACCATCGCCATCTTCTAACTCAGTATTTTTCAAATTCTACTAAGCTTTTAATATTGTATTTGGAGTTTGCGATAAGTTTACCTAAGATGTTCGTTATGTACTCACATAGTTCCATAGATGGCGAACATAATCGAGGAGCAAATAGGCCTCAATGGAACGCAGTGAACTTTTGTATGAACACTAATATCGTAGAAACAATCGATTAACAATAACAGATGCTTAATAAACCACTGAGAGCACTCCAAAGTTAAATTATTAAGTTTATCAAGAAAGTCCGAAAAATTAAATTTTTATGAAAAACTGAGTGTAGATTTGTATTAAGATTTCTAATAAATATCGAAAATGCAGCATAACTTATTAAATGCCGCCAAAACCGTTATGGAATTTGAATTAGCATCTATTTCTAAATTACAATATACAATATTTCGACAGCATATATTTATTCCCGAAAATTGATTTTTTGATTTGATTGAAATCATCAATTAAGCAGTTTTATTTAACTGCGGTGTTTCCGCCTCAGCCGATTTAGACCCATTTAACAAGTAACTGTTTTATACTGCGGTTATATTTTAATCATTATTGCATTTTGCGTTTTGTTGCCAAAGATGAAAAATGAATAACTTTGTACGATAATACGGAAACCCTGCATATCCGTATCGCATTTCACAGGGTTAATGTGCCATACACTTCATCGTTCTCGCGTTGAGCTCTGTTGATTCCTGCCGAGCCGAGTTCATTGCATTTGTAAAGAGGCTCAACTACTTATGCTTCCTGTTTAGCTCACAGTAAAATGCAAAGCAATCTCGAACATCAAGCAGGACAAGCAGACGAAAGAGGTGGATTAAGGAATGCAGCAGAACAGAAGTTATTCAACATTAAGAATAGTTTTGAAAAATAGTTTCTTTCCGTTACCGTTTGCCGGTGTAACAGGACAACAAGATGGTTTTTTTGTTGTTGTTCTGTGTTTGTCTGTTCGTGCCGTTTTATTTAGCAAACTTATAATCACAAGACTTATAGTGATTTATATTGCAATAGCACACGCTTGAAACAATGTCCGTCTCAATACGTGAAGAAACGCTTCTGTATAAGAAAAAAAAATTTGAAATATTCATTGGTGTGTTTTGGCGACTAAAATTGGTTTAGTTTTACAAGTTTCGAAACTTAGTTCCTTCATACTTTGCACATTATCATATAATCATATACATATATATCATATAATGATAGTAGTCCAAGTTACGCGTAGTTCTTTCATTATTATTTGAAAATTTTCCTCCGAGCTGGTGGAAAAATATTTCTATTTAAAAACAATCATATTTTTAATGTTCAATAGGAGTATTAGAAATATTTATCTGATAACCTATAAATTATATATTCTGAATTGTAGTAAAAAGCAAAACTGAATAAGCATCTCGGTCCGTCCGCGTGTCTGTATGAAACACTACGGAACTACGAGGCCGAAAAGTGACTCTGCGTGTCGCATATTGAGCAAAATCGTCCCAGTAGACAAAAAAAAGCTTGCCCGTACATGGGCAAACCCCGCTTGTAGAAAAAAAAGCATATTTCGATTTATTTATTAAAATTGTTTAAGGAACCACCAAATTACCAAAAGATAAAAATTTTCACTGAAAAAATGGTCTAAGTCAACGTAATGTAATATGCGTTTAAGCAAAGTGTCTGACACGCCCTTTAGTTTGGCAATAAATCGAAGCAAGATCATTTACACATCGAACTTCCGATATTATTAGTAGGCAATATCGTCAAAAAAAAGACACAAATTGTGCCCACAATAAGAATTTCCTATGGATATTTTCAGCATTTCCGTTTATGTGCCATATACCAGAAAGCTCTTCCCAATTCCTGAAATAATAGAAAAATAGTCGCATAGTTGACGAAACTGCAAAGCATTCCATTGGTGTGGGTATGTATGTAGGATTCGACTCGGCTGAACTCATGACGCCTGGTCAACTTCGCTGTTGTCCACTAAGATTTTTAATTTGCTTGCATAAACAGGTTTTATATAAAAAAAAAATAGAGAACTTATTTTCAATCGCGCAAACGTGACGCGACGGTTGGTACAGACGACTGTCATTCGCGTGATAAAGCCACCTATCATTATTCGAGGCCCGTTCGCCTTGATGTGTCTGACGAAAACTTCCAGTAATTGAGTAATCAACAAGTCGAGTAAATGTTACTCAAACTGTGTAAATTTTCGACAAAATGGAATAAATCAATAGCAGATTTTCAAATTCCTTGTGTAGGGTTATCAATTTTTCGGCAAAAAAGTAAAGTTAAATAAAACCCACATTAAGCTGTGATTTTGATAAAACTCCTATTTCATTACAATGCTTCCTCCAGCATTATTTTGGAAAAAATACGGGTGTAATGGCTTTGCCACAATCACTTCTGCGTTCTTCGAGCCTCATATGCGACAATTTTGCTTGTTGATGTAACTATCGAGTGAGATATGAGCTTCATCACTGCAGAAAATTTCGTTCGATTGAAATTCCACGTTTGAATCACCACTTTGCAGTAAGTTATAGCTATTTTTACGCGTTCTTCGGTTGTTCAACGATCCATATTCGTAAATAACAAACCTTTTTGTAAATAACATTAAAAGTTGATAGCCTTGCCAAGCCGGCGATCTTGTATTTGCATCATTTTTTTATTTATTTATTTATTTATTTTTATTTTATTTTTTTTCGAAAACGTTGAATTTTGAACCGAATAAGCATCATATGGTTTATTACTTTAATTTCAAGAAATCTACAACTGAAATATAATGATTGCTTGTAAATATAAGTAACGTTAGCGGCGACTATATTGAATGCGTTCTGGTGCATCATTTGGTTTTAACTCGTGAACCAATTGCATCTTATATGGGAAAAGATGTAACATATGTAAAATTCTTCGCAAACTGGTGGAAGTTTCGGAGTTTTCCTCAATACTTGCTTACACTCGAGCAATGGTCGGAAGATCACAGGCAGCCCTTTGTTGCCCAAAACACTGAACAAAATCGGTAAGTTGTTGGAGAGCTAGGAGCACTTCGAACATGAAAGAAATTTTGATATGATCTGAATAATCGAATGCTGACTTTCAAAGTAAAATTGAACATCTTTGGGTCTTTGTTCTGCCATTCCATCATAAATTTCCCAAGTATTATTTACTTAATTCTGTAAACAGATGAAAAAAGAAGACTTAAACAAAAAATGTCTTCACTGATCAAATCTTAACGTTGCTTATACGCCACCCTATAGAAGCATATCGTAAGGCTGCTGTAAGTCGGAGAAGTTGTTCTGAGTGATTTCAAGAGTTCAGTCACGATAAGTTTCGCTTCGAAGACATGGAATGTAGTGGAAGACCAATGATGCACAAAGATGCCAAAGAATATTCGAGGCAAACACAAAAAAAAAATCATTGATTCAAAAGGGAGAAAATTGTCAGAAGAAAATTGCAAGATATAAACGAAAGGGTTTGAGTTGAATTGTCACTGGTGATGAAAACTTGATCCACTAAGTGCCCATGCTTCAATCAATAATCATGAAAAATAAAATAACATTATGCACCCATTTGTGTCAGAAGTTTGGTGGGATCAACTTGGTGTCGTGTATTATGAGTTACCTAACCTGAACGAAACCTACAAAATGAAACCAGGAATGAGCGGGCTACTTGGTGCTATGTTATGACATCATAAGAAGCTCGATATTTGGAAATCACAAGCATTAACGCAAAACAAAAAAAAATCATGGACCGAATTTCCTTCCGTGAATCGCTGCTGAAGCGTAAAGAAACCATTTCTGAACCGGATGGTGACTTATTGGTATAAAAAATTGGCCACTTATTACAACGTTAATTGAAAACGGTCATGGTTGAATCACTATGAACTAGCACAAACGATTCCCAAGCCAAGACTGGCTATTACTATTTGTTTACTGGAGTGGGCGGGAATGATATACTATTAGCTGCTCCCCTAATGCCAAACTCTCAATTTGTACCTGAATTGACAACAAACGGACTGACTGAAGTAAGAATAGCCAAAGCTAGCTGTATATATGTATATATGTACGTATATATATTACGTCGATGTCAGACGACGTAATTCATGTACTTTGAAGCTTCATTTACTCGTACTTACAGTTTCAGTTACTTTGCATTTGATGTGTTTATACATATCCTAGTAAATATTTTACGAGTTTTTACAGAGAATTCCAAATGAATACAGTGGATATAAACGTAACCCACCATAACCTACTGATTGGAAACTACAGAGCAAATTTGAATTTCGTAAAATCGTCCAATTTGTATAGAAGGTACCAGAAGGCGTGTAGCAATATTGACCTTATTTTGCAAATTTATAAAATATATATAAACATATGAAATATATAAACTTATGAACACATGGATTAAATCGGTCTTTTGTATTACGAATACCAGAAAAGGTATTGTGAATCGATTGATTTTTTCCAATTACATCAATCATAATTAATCAATACAATGAACTAAAAAGTTTAGAGTTTTCTGTTGCCAGCTACGATCTGACAACATATTAATTTTTGAGAAGTTTCAAAAAGATTTATGAGAGTTATTTTGTGTGCTAATCAGCCAATCAGATGGAAGGATATCGCCCAATAATTTGGTCAAAAGACAGTTGGTATTTTCTACGTTTTCATCTGGGTGTCTCATTTTTGCAGCATTCATTCCGCCCATTGAAGTTATAAAATTACTGAAGTTCTAGAGGTTAAATCTATATATGAGCAAGTTTTTTCACACTGGAACGATTTCTTATAATTTGGAACGGTTTGGCCTCTATAGTGCTACCAAAAAACCAAACAAACTAATCTAAACCGAGAGAGATTTTTAAATTACAAAAAATATTAAAATTATATATTATAACTATTCCTTATTATCTCATGTAAGTATTTCTAGTTGCTGGATACCTTGGTTTTTTATACACTCTCCCAATTTGAGTCATCTATATTCACTTTTATTTACCCACAGCAAAAGATGACTATTCGTACATCTTAGGATCGCATAATGCACTTACATACATTATACAAAACTAGAGAAGTTAATCTCAAATACATACATACATATATAGGATACTTATCTTCGCAGATATGTTTCACTTAGAAAACTGTTGTTAGACGCCTTTCCACAACGAAGCTTTAACCATTAAGTTTTTGTTTTCCTACTAAACTGTCTGTAAAACCGAACAACTCTTTGTTATGCCTCTTTATCTTAACATCTGTCTAGCAATGTATCTGCTCACTTGATTTCAGTCTAAAATTTTTTCATCTTGAAGTTTAAGCTAGGTTCCCAATTTAGCGACAATTTTGTTTTTGCCCATCCCTTTTTCACTCAAATCTTTTTATGCAGAGAACTTTCGTTTCTAGTACAAAATCTTTCATTCACAAAAAATTCAATCTCTGCGTAAAGATAAGATCTTCAACTACATATCCGTTCGAAACAAAACACCATAATGATGGAACTTTTTTAATTTTCCTTTTCTAGTTGGTAATTATGAACATTTAAACAATATGTTCCAGAAACTATAGTTTAAGTTATAATATTGTCTGCACAATATTTGAACAGTAAATATTTCATTTATTTAAATAATTTATTGCACAAAACACAGCGCTTTGTGTGTCTGCTCATTGCAAACGAACACATACAATCACATACAATTTTATTTGCATTGCAAATTTTGCAGGTCGTGGAAGGCAATAACTTGAAGACAAATTCGTCCATAAATATGACGACTTGTGAAGCTGAGGATTTCGTGTTAGGTAGAGACGCTTCTGTACTGGGGACAATATAATCAATCAGCTGATCAGATGTTTGTTCGATAAAACAAGTTTCTTCCTTTTCTACAAAGTATCCGAACACAATAGATGCTTAGCAATAATAGCGAACCATTCACAAAATTAAAAATTTCTGATTACTTGTTTTGTATTTCGTTTCCTATTGATAAGAAACCACAATCATTGCTAACATTTGGTCATCATTATTATATGGTGATTTTTTAAGATTTAAGTTTTTCAGGTTGGTAGCACTGGTTGGTAATGGCGTCCAAACGTCATCTGTCAAAGTGAAAAGATACAGTATACTCTGCCATTTCATCATGGAATGACGAATTATCTACCACAACGTCTAATTTTTGGTGAATGGGCCTTCCAAAACCTCTATGAAAATCCGCCGTATCATCGAAAAATTGTGTTCAGCGATGAGGCACATTTTTTGGTGAACGGATACGCACACAAGCAAAACTGTCCCATCTGGAGTGATGAACAGGCACATAACATACCGATGCATCTCGACAAAAACGACAGTCTGGTGTGGTTTATGAGCTGGTAGCATCATTGGTTCATTTTTCTTCAAAGACGACCGTGGAATAAACGTTACCGTCAACGGCGAACGATATCGAGCCATGATACGCGATTTTTTTTGTCCCAGTTGGCTGAGTTGAACTTGGTTGACATGTGGTTTTATCAGGACGGTGCAATATGCCCCACTGCTCGTAACACAATGGATATGCTGAGGGATGATTTCGGTGAGCAGCTTATCTCTCGAGTTGGTCCTCAAGATCTTGCGATTTAACGCCTCTTCATTACTATCGTAGAATACAGGCCGAAATGATCGAAAAAATGACGAAAAATTGGACCTTCTGAATGGACATTTTGAGACGGAGCTGCGGACAACATTTACATGAAGTTATCTTCAAAAAGTAAATGGCAAAGACCAATTTATCGATTCCAATAAAAAATTTTAATATATGGTACAAATTTGAGTGTTTTATTCGGTAAAAAAAACTACGGTTACAAAATCACCCTTTATAAGGAAACGTAAAAGTTTACAAGATTGCATCAACTAAGCAAAAAGAAGTAAGGACGTCTACATACAAAAATTCTCATACGTAATTCGTCTACCGACAACAAGTATCTTAAATCAGCACTGCCATTGTTTTGCTAAAAATTTAATCCTTTGTGTAAATAACACTGCACACGCATAGATAAGGAATGACATCTTCATGCTTTGGATAACGATCAACTTGCCATAATTATGTATGTATGTCAAAGCTATTCATTCACATTTGCTTATCCCGAGACAGCAATGATGGTGGAATTTCGTACATGGAATTGCTATCATATCTAAGGAAGAATTGAATCGAAGCAAACTAAATTGCAGCCATCACGTGTCGTCGTCATCGTCATTATTATAATTTTCATTTGCAGATGAGGAAATAGTTGAAATGAAACAAAAGTTGTGATCACCTACCGCATCAACAACTTCGAAATGCACTTAATATAGGTCAAATTGTTTAGCAGCAGGGACCTTATCAACCACCAAGCGGTATTAGTTTAGATTAAGGAGTGGATTAGATTTCTGGGTATTCCCGAAAGAATAATAACAAATTTTGCTGTCACTTGCAGTAATAAATTTCTTAGAAAAGTTTTGAATATAAACAATAAGAATGAATGACGTGTTTTAAATGAAAGCAAAATGCCGAATATTTGTCGAATTTTCTCAAGAATGAGGACATCATAACTTAACCTCTATCATATCTCTATATGTACCGAAGTATTATAATAAATAAAGGGTTATCCATTTTTCGTTATTCATTTGCATGATCTTGGTAACCAACTGACGTCGCCAAAACGTGAAATTACGCTTTCTGGAAACTTCTAACGCAATAAAGCCAAGATCAGTCATGTTTAGTGGCTCGTGGCACCGTTTTGTTGAAACCACAACAGTTCATAGTTGTCAATTGTAGGCCAAAAAAAGTTGGTTACCCTACGGCCATTGCGCTCTAAACGGCAACGGTTCCTCCAGTGCCATTTTCGAAAAAAATAATGCGCACTAAACAGTCTTTTTTCAAAAACAATGGATTTTCGACAATCACTTTTGTATTCTCCGAGCTCCGCCGAGCACCATCGAGTGAAAAATGAGCTTCATCGCTGAAGAAACTTTTGTTCGAAAAATTGGCATTGAAAGCCTGTTACCTAGGACGTTTGTCTATTTTTAGACAATTATTTAGACAGTGGAACTCGAAACTAAAATAAAGTCTAATCATTTGGCAGTGACCTGCCCCAGCATATTTAATAAAGAAAATTATTTGTGAATTTAAAACTGAAATCTGGAGTGTTATTTGTAAAATTGTCTGGCTCGACGAGCCTATTCTCATACACGTCTTATGACGTAAAGACATACATATGTATGTATGTAAGTTGTTTCGATTTCAGTGTTGGAAATGAAGTCAAAAAAGCTAGCAATGTTGGCAAATTTTGCTCGGGGAAAAAATGTCTTGTGGAATTTTTTTTTATCGCACGAAGTGCTTTGCTTAAATGTGGAAAATTGCAACGCAAATCAGTTACATTTTTTAGAAATAACATCGGAAGATGTTTATAAGTTGTTCACGTCACTGAAATTATCGTACCATTTTGAGCCTTCCACTTCTTATTATAGAATATTTGCATTTGTGTGGAAAACACTTTCAGGGGCGGAAGAATTCAGTCATATTCATTCACATAACTGAGTTCATTAAGTGCCTCATGCGCGGTAAATTACATACATACATATATTAAATTTAATATCATACAAAGAAATATACAACTTTGCTCCAATTTATTTGCTTTATTCCAAAACCAAGTAACACCATTTTGATTATGATAAATCATTTCGATTCCGTCTCTTGTTAAAATTGGTGATATGTAGTATTTACACAGGGGCAGCCGGAATGCAAGTAGGAAGTGTCGATTTTTTCAAATGTTAGCTAGCAGTCAGAGAAACCAAATCTGGATAAGTCGGTTAATTTGTGAGAGATATATCAGAAATAATGTTATCCTCTTCCATTTCATGTGTGCCACATTTGAACACAAAGGTTAAATGCAAGGTATTAGAAGGTTCTTGGTTACTTAGGTTTTTCCAAATTTCACCAAGCGTTATAAGCCAATACAATGGACAAGTATTTACTATACTATAGTAAGTACTATACTATACTTTAAATGTTTCCGGATAATATGTTAGAGGTATAAAGAATAAATTTCAAAAGGAAAAAGACATAAAGATTGCAAATTATGATATATTTTCAAATAATTGGTTTAGGTGTTTTCAAATGCAAAATGCATTCAGATACACTAATATATTATGTATTACATTAATACAATTATTCTCAAGTAAAAATAAGTACCGTTTTGGTATGTATTTTGTACATAATTCCTAAACTTATTCAAAAACATATGCATTCAATTTATCATAATCAAAATGGGATTACATGGTTTTAGAATAAAGTCAGTAAATAAGAGCAAAGTTGAGCAGAAGTCATAAGCTTTGGACGTGTCTACAACCATGGAATTCAATGTGTCAGCTCATCGTTATATAAGTGAGCTATTCAATAAAGATTCTTCCTTGCACAATATAGGGTGACTAATCACTGTTGCTGCATTAAGGAAATGAAATAACTTTTTTTGATCCGCATTAGAAACACGTGGAAACAAAAGAGAAATTTTGTGGTTCTTAGAAGAAACATGAAGTAGTTTCTGGGAGATTTAAATGCACAATAATAATGTCGGGATAATCCTGTCTTCGATGACGGATTTAAACAGACACAATGTAAGTGAACTCAGGTTCCCACGTAACGATATCCATAAAGTAACATTGCTTCCTCCTAATCATAACATGAGAAACCTAATTGATCACATCGTGAAAGATGTGTAGTGTCATGGAAATTCGAAAATGCCAACGTACACCCGAATTTCCAATTTCCAGAGAGAAAAATGTAAGTAAACCAGATCAAAGGAATAAAAATAAGCGCAGCTCACTCCAACAAAACCTCTTAATTCTCTCCGCAAATCCCGTAGCCCTTACATTCGGAACACACAGCAGCATCATATTGCTGCCGCTAAAATCATGCCTGGGTATACAAAATTTTATTCAGGCAGCCATCTCTCGGTGAAAAATGTAAAGCAAGAAGAGAAAAGGGAAAGACTTTTCGTCGAAGGTAACGGTTGCGGAAAAGGTGGAAGAATAGGAAAATATGAAATCTCAGGGGTGGAAGTGAAATTATGAAATTCTACCAAAAAAAAAAGGTACAAATTAATTTAAACGGTTCTCCTTTTGCAACGACAATCATTATGACTGGGCGTCAGTACCTAAATACGATTTGGCACAATGCATGCATACCAGGTGTTAAAAAGAACGAAATTCAAGTGCGTATAACGGGTATTAGTTTTTGATCCATCGCATATACGAGGTGTGATCAAAAAATAACCGTTATTTTAAATATTTTTCAAAAAGTATTATTTATTCATAAATTTCTATTTTATTTATATATATATTACATTTATTTATTTTATATTATTTATTTATTTATATATATTTTATATATATTTTATTTATATATTTACATATATTAAACTTGTGCCAGCGTTTCTTCTAATACTCGAAAACGCGCTTTTTGTTATCGCCAACAGCTCCCGTTTCCATTTTTCTTTTATCTCCTCAATCGTAGCAAAACGCTTACCTTTCATCGGTGTCTTCAGTTTTGGAAATAGGAAAAAGTCAGCGGTGGCTAAGTCCTGTGAATACGGTGGTTGAGGCATGATTGCGGTTTCATTTTTGGCCAAAAACTCACGCACAAGCATCGATGTGTGAGCTGGTGCGTTATCATGGTTAAAAATCCATGATTGATTTTTCTACAATTCTGTGCGTTTTTGACGAATTGCTTCGCGCAAACGGCGCATAACTTCAAGACAGTATTCCTTATTGACCGTACGACCTTTGGGCAAGAATTCATGATGCACCACGCCATTGCAATCGAAGAAAACTGTGAGCAAAACCTTCACATTTGACCGGACTTGACGTGTTCGGGTGACCAGGACGAGCATCGTCATTGACATCTTCTCTGCCTTCCTTAAACCGGTTATTCCACAAATGAACTTGTGTTTCTGCTCATAGTAGACTCGTCAAACGCCACAGTCAACATTTCAAATGTCCTTGCACATTTAACTTCATTTTTTTACACAAAACTTAATACAGTTTCTTTGATCCATTTTTTCAAATAGTAAAAAATCGAAGAGCACACCAAAACATGAGTAACCTCTTTATCTGTCAAAAACAAAGTGACAATCCAAAATGGCTGATATTGTCAGCATATATTACAGACATGTGTACCAACATAACAGAAAAAAAAAAACAATGCGAAAATCAAACATACGTAACTCACGAAATTTAAAAAAAAAAAAGTTTTTTATCACTCCTCGTATTGTGATGTGAAGTGTGATATGTGAAAATCTAAAACCAATTTTTATTAAACTTCGATGGATCTTATCGCTATAACTTTTACAAGGTATAAATTGGCAATGAAGCAGACATTCACGATGCGCAAATGCTAGAAGACTCATAACACAGTTCAACACATGCCATACTTTGATCTCTCAAGATTAAACTATTCTTGGTTTTTTGCTTATAAATGTCCGTATAGCAGAACACACACTTAAAATTAAAAAGTTATTACAGTTATTGGTCAATATTGCCAAAACGGGGGAAAAAGAGACCTAATTTCTTTCACGTTTTGGTATAGCGCTGTCTTAGATAACCAAAGCGTCAGATCATGAAAATGCTTTTTCTTCTTCCCAACAATCACGTATAAATAATACAATTTAGTGGATGTTAAAGTGGGGAACCATGAACGAATATATGCGTTTTCAATCATTACAGACTCTACTTGACGGTTAAGAATTAACTGCTATTAAATTAAATTAACTTTGATAAAGTTCCGCCAAAAAAAACAAAAAATTATATTGATAAGTAGAATTGATAGACCTGTGAAGTGTAGTCGATAAATAAAGTCAAGTACAAATAAATTATATAAATTATATGTTCAATCAGTTATTTTTTTAAACGCTTTGCTTGGACGTATAGGTAGCGCGCTATCATCTACCAGCCCACGAATTCTCTTGCACAACCCAGTCTGTTATCTCTTGCGCATTTCACCAGGGTATGTGCATTTTTCGGGGCGCTCGTCTCATCTCCACATAATATAAACAAATCTACATTCTCCTTCCTCTAAGAAGATCAGAGGTTCGGTTATACCCAAATCGTACTGTTGTACCTATAAAATATTCCCACCACTTCCATGATTTATTTATTTACCATGACTTTGGGTGATAATATAGTACCAAGCATATTGCCCAATTCGCTCCTTTCTGAGTTTCGCTTTGGGCAATTGTCGAATATATGTTCGATATTTTCCTGTCCTCATCACATTCCACCCAGTTCAAAATTAGGTAAGAATCGTGCCAATTACCTTACCATTACAGCCTATTGGTCTTATTAGGAGTAGCGTTTCTACGCCCATCCATATTTTCTTATACCCGGAATTGGTTTCTCTTATCCAATTTTCTTGGTAATTATGATATACAGTCTTTCCCAGGGATCAAAATCGACTTTGTAACAAATTTCTAACCATTTTTTGTCCTTACTATCTTTAATAGCATAACGTAGTGTTTTCGTACTTCTTTGTATTCTCCTTGCAAATGTTCATTGGTTCGATGGCTGTGTTGTAGCTCTTCGAGCCTTCAAACACTTCCGTCGTTTTCTACTGTGAGCGTACTTCGATAATTTCGTCTCATGCCTCGGTAATAATTGATTGCAACAGCCGCATTCAATGCCTTCACAGCCACTAGTATTCTTTAATATTATTAAGCATTCGGAGAAACTGTGTGCATACAATTTTCAAATAGTCCTCTTTGGCAAATTTTGGTTTTTCGTCTGGCATAGTATAGAGATTTGTAATACGAAATACTATATAATACTCGTATATTTGTTATCATATCCAAAGGTGATATTAATAATTCTTTTCTAAACGTTGCATTAATAACTGAGTGTTCGAGTGAGGACACCAGTTCAAAATCTATATTGCCTATTTATCAATTTAGTGGTTCCAAAACCGCCGATCTGGCAAGGCTGTCAGATGTTAAATACTTGTCATCTGAAGTTGTTTTTATTTAGCGAAAGGTTTGCCATTTACGAATATGGATCGTTTAACAACCGAATAATGCGTAAAAATAGCTAAAACTTACTACAAAAATGGTGGTCAAACGTGATTCAACACAAACTATTTTGTCTTTATTGAAGAAGAGAAGTATCCACAAAGTATAATTTTATGTTTTGACGACGTCAATTGGCCATCAAGATAATGCGATTTGACACAGTTAGACATTTTTTTTGTGAGGCTACGTCAAAGACAGTGTTTTCACGGATAATTCTCAAACGCAAAAATTACCTCAAACGTATCCACTACATAATGGCAAGGAAATAAAATTTCATCGAAATCATAGCTTTATATGTGTGTGTTTTTTTAACTGTACAAGATGTTTGAATTCCACTCAGTTAATTTACTATTTAAATCTACTCCTATAGTTTTTCAGTTACTCTTTTAATGCTATATTCAAGGGCGTTTACTACTTTCTTGAAATCCTTAAGGGTTCTATTCGGCGAAAATAAAAGTCATTCACTTTAATAAAATGCATGCTCGTTGTTCAGCCTTTTTCTATTTTCCACATAGAAGTTGCTACCAATTAAGTAATCTATACTCATTTCTAAACGCTTGTGACCTCTTGAGTATGCGTACTATAAACAAAGTTAATATATTAAAATATATTTGTTCTAATCATAACTGACTTTTTAAGGACTTTGGAAATGAAAATAAGAACTTGGATATTTGTTGGCAGCAGGATGGCTCACCACATCACAAGAACAATCAAATAGATAGTCAACAAAGTCCTGGAAAATTGGATTGACAGGACGCACTACTGCGAAGCCAACCAAGCCAGTCAGATGAATGAAATTGTATTCCCGAAAAAAGTGTAATGTTTGTTCTCTGTAATTACGCCGTAATGTATCAAAGACACTGATTATAATTTCGTTAGAAAATTACCTGTGTTTGGATGAGTCGTTATGTATGTGAGGGTTTAAAATTTACTTTTTGCGGTATAATGTATTTAACACTATTGTTATGGTGATAGATAGTATGACAATAACATTAAATAATAACACTAAACTTTTCCTTTTATAAGCAGATTTTGGCACATGCAACCGCAAAGCAGAAAATTAATTTAAATTAAAATGCTATATTTCTAAACCAATTTTTCTAAATCACTTGGAGTTTTTGCTGGCTAGCGTATTTTGCAACGCTTTACATCCAACAATTACAAATAGTTATTCCAATTCATAAATTATAGTCCAAGTCACTTCAAAATATCTAACATTTGCTGAAATTGGTTTTTTACTTTGACTCCTGGTTGGATTTCCAAAAGCGTTGTTCCACAATTTTATGAAGCGATGATAAAACGTAATGCTAGGCCCAGAACAGCTTGAGATTTATTACAGCTACACATTTATCGTAGATTCTGGCTTTGAAAACATAACTTTAAACCGTTGCAGTCTTCACTTTAACATGCCTCGACAAATTTAGTGCAAATTGTAAAAAGAAATTTTGCTAGTGACAGATACCATTTACTGTTATACGAGTGTATTACAACGTGAGTAACTGTTTATTGGAAAACGTGTCCGTCCATCACCGAATAGAAGGAGCGCCACATCATTGTGGGAATAACCTTAAGCGGACGTTCTTAAGTGACAACGTCTCAAAATTATGGGAAGAGATAAATGTGGTTAACAGTATTAACTGAAGTCCATTCAACATACGAATTTCCATCCCCCACAAAAATTCTGAGAATACTTGTGTAGGTGGTTTTCTGATCAACTGTTGTGAAACCGCATCAATATGGTGTAATATTCAATATTAAGGGAAAAAGAAAAAACAAAAATACATTTTGTGACGTATAAAGAAATAGCTGCGTGGCATCCTAATCGTTCAGTTAACAGATTTTCTACTATGTAAATTTTTAAATGAAATTGGAAAATGTATTTGACGTCGTTAGCAATCAAAAGCCTGACAAAAACGAACATGACTTCGATAACTTAGCCTCTATCTCGCAGATTTATGTCACTTCGTTGACGTTTGACATTTCTGTTAAATTTCTCACAAACACAAGCACTTAGTGGTTGATGGGATCCATTGGTTCTTGACTTCAATGTCATCTTACGGCCTCGTTAATTGACAGAAAAACGTGTTAAATTGTCAATAACATAGCGCCTGTGAGCCGCCGTCGTTTTGTGTAACAAGGGATAGAAGTGGAAACCTTCTGTCGTTGTTGCAGTGCTTTATGCTTTTCTTCGAAGCAATATCTATAAATAATGTTTAAAATGTTGAGGAAAAGCAAATGGATTTGTTGTAGATAAGGGCAACAGGGAAAGCTTTCAATCAGACATCAAACAGCATTTTCAGAGTAAAAAGTACTCGTAAACTGCTATGCATACTTCCAAAGCAACAACTGCAAAGGGAAAAGCAGAATAAAATTGCCTAAGTTTTCTACTTTCCCAATCTCTGCATGTTAATTTTATTTTATTTTATTGTTTTTTTTTTTTTTTTGACGATTTCAAAATGATAGTGTTGCTTACAGTTTTTTTCAAATTTATGGTTGTTTTGACTTCAACTTTCGTATTTATTGTTGGAGTTTAGCTACTCCACTGAAATCAATTGGCAGAAATATTAAGCCATTAAGAGACCTAATAAAAGTTTGTAATGGTCGCTAGTCCCTAAAAGACAAATTAACCATACTCAAAGTTTTCTCTTTTACCTCAAGTCGTCCGCAACAAAGCATGTTATTTTTTCGGAATCTGTATGTCATGCTATAAATGTTTTATTGCTTTACAGTGTGGTTTTGGAAAGGGTGAACAATTCATATGAACAGGTTAGTGTAAACCGTAGTTCAGTAAAAAATGGTTATTTATCCCATTAAAAATACGGTCTTGTTGCGGTCAACAATTAAAGGAACTGTAACAACTTTAACGAAAAATTTTCTCGCAGGAGGAATATTAAAAATTAGTCATTTCAGTTCAATATATCAACGAATTATCGATAAAACTCGCGTTGATTCAAAATATTAATCCTATGTGACAAATATATAAAGTAACAGGGACCACAAAAATATCATGTACGGTTAATATTGACTAACTTATATTACTAACGAGGTTCCAAAATGTAAAAATTTTTGAAGCCATTTTATATGACGATGCAAGTGACGATTTTGAGGTGCTTAATCCTAATTATATCTTCACCCTAAGGAATAAAAGTATGTAACATTTGATAAGGCAAAATTGCAGCACTTTTGGCGACGTGTGTTTTATGAATTTTTAAGTAGATTGAGAGCTGTTCCTTCTATCTGTTCAACTGGCTAGGTTGACTGGTAGATACGATAACTCTCGAAATATTAACGAAACTTCTTTAAATTTGTAAATGTAAATGTAAACGCGTAGCGTAAATGTAGCGTATGGATCCAAACCTTCTGACACGTACCATACAAATTGCCCGACTTTTCAACTTAAATCTCTAATAACTCCTGGTAAATTTAGAGAAAAATCGAGTAAACACGCCCTTTCTAGTACTTCCTAAATAATATCTTTAAACTAGTTACATTGAAGTCAGCTCAATTAGGTGCGCATCACGTGTTTGCTAAATTTAGACAGCGAAAATAGACTGGGTTGGCCCACCCATTCGGGTCGGTCCCATACAAATAGATCAATTTATTGAAGTTTAATTTTTTCCCCTTTCAGCAAATTACCTAATTAAACCCATGCAAATTACCTAATTAAGTCCATATATTTCTAAATTCATATCTAATTTAGTGAGCATCAATCTTTTTTCTTTTTCAAATCATCGACCCAATCTTTTTCTTAACTTTTTTTTATTGTCGTTTACAATTTTTCTGCAAAATGTTATAGAATCAGGTACAAAAATTTAGGCCAGGTGAACGGACTTCCACACGCCTTCACCCACTGCGCCTTGATGCAGAAGTAGCCGGAGTGCCTGAAGAGGCGCAGTAAAGAGCTAGGTTCTTGTCAGTAAATGTGAATTAAAGCACAATAAAGGTAGATAAATTATCAGGCACAAGAAACAGGATATTTATAAAACATATGCAAGTTTTTGCCACCATCAAGGTTTCCGAAAACCAGTTACATACATAATTTCATACTTTTTCAACAATTCTTCATATTTGCAGGCTCAAAAATAGCAGTTGTTTTTAATCCTATTTAATAAAAATAACAGTTTTCCAAAACGCCATTCTATTACAAAGACGATTATAAGTAGTTATTCGTTTGTGTGACGATCGAAGTAAACAATTCGTTTTATACAGGCAGGCTGTATAACTTACTGAATTTGGTTATTGTAGCTTTTAATTATTATGAATTACTGCCTCCCGCTTAGAAAACACAAAAAACCTGCCAATTTGTAAGTTTAGTAAACGTCCGATGCTATATAAACTATACAGAATTTAGTACAATAAATAGAAAGAAAGGTATGAACATAGGGAAAAATGAGTTAAATTAAGTCATTTGTGTGGAGGATGGGGTTATTCGTCGGAATTTTTTTTTACATTTTACCTATTACAGCAGCCAACAACGTTTCGGACTGAAAGAACTAAATGTCTTTCCTAGGGTAATTTGGCTGAATTCGGATCTGTAATGGGTTTTTCTCCATTACGTCAGGATTTCGAGATAAAAAAAATATTTTTGTTTGTGTATCACATAAAAAATCATTAGTTTATTAAAAAATCAATGAATTTTCAGAACTGAATGGCGTTATTTAAACGTCGTTTGTATTTTGTTGGTTCGGTTTCACGTATTAGAGCCCAGCAAAAGTCTCCCAGCATGCTTTTGTCCCAAAATCCTTGGCAACTTTCAATTTTCAAGCAATCTCGGTGAATACGCTCCCTTGTTCGTCGCTTACCGTAGTTAGGTTTTGTGGGAAAAAATCTAAGTGTGAATTGTGAATTTGAGTGACATTCGTGCACCTAATTCGTGACAATTTTTCAATAATTCAGCAATAATTTGTCTGTAGATTTCAATCTTATTGTTTCCAAGAAAACTGTTCACGATGCTCTTGAAAGATTTCCAGGCAGCATATTCTTTCTCCAATAAACATTGTAAAAAATCGTCATCATTCAGCTTCCTGATCTGAGGGCCAACAAGTATGTATGTCTTCTTCAATTTTAGCATATGAAATTTAAAAAAACGGCTAACAATAACGGCTGACACCGTCTTTGTTCAGAGCCTTGACATAGTTCTTAAAAAGGCCCAATGTTATGTGCAGCGGCGAAAAAAGTACGCCATTTGGATAAATTAATGGTTTATTTGAAATGTTTGGTTTTTCGTGGTGAAGACTCAGTTCTGTTTAACCACTCTCTTCTGACAAAGGAAACAACAATATTTTGTGAAATCTCCTTGCATACCAGTCAACAAACCAATGACTTGAAACAGATTAATTTACAGTTGTTTAAGATGGTCTATACTGTATATAGTAAGAAACATAAATCACACAACTTAAGGTCACTACAGATCTTCCATTTATTATCGTTGTATTTGAGTAATGTCAAAATTTCAGGCATTGATTCGTGATTTTACTCTGTATTAAAGGCATGAGCAATTGGTATGGATGGTTTTTCATTCTCTTTATGCAAAAGAAGAGCCTTTAAACTGTAATTAGAGCCATCAATAAATAATCTCAATTCAGTTTTGTCATATGGCTGGTTTTTTTTTAAATATCCATCAACATCAGTACAGTATAGAATAGAGTGTTTATTTTCAAAATATGCAGCCAATTCCAAGTTTCTTTCTCTAAAGACTGCTGCTTTTGTCCTAACTGCAAGATGTTTTCACTGATGCATGCGTGATGATGGCGTTCATCATCAGCCTGATACGAACTATCACTGCTGGTGAAAGATGTTTCGGACTCACTGTTTGTAGCACTGGGAATGACTGGTAATGAATCATTTGGTGGACATTTAACTGGTTTGGAACCCATGGGACATGTGCGTAAGTAATACTTTTTCGATTTTTCATATTGAATCCAGCAACTTTTGTTAAACAGAAATAACTATCAGTTTGGTGGTTACTTAACTCTCTCCAAAGTACTGGAATTGAAAAATCTTGCCATTTGACCAATTGTATAAAACAATTCTGCAACTATTGCAAAACAGCAAAATCAAAATAATGTAAATAAGCATATTTTAATGATTCTGATATTGCATATCGTTTTTTTCCAACCAAATATTCACTAAACAGAAAGCAAATATAGCTTTAATCAATAACACACGATCTCCCTGGCATGCTTAAGTGCTAATAGTAGTAGATTTAGAATGAATGTAGTAGTAGGTTTTGAATTAATAATTGTAGCGTCAGTATTGACTGTTTTGCAGTATTGCCTGCATACGATAAAAAATTAACATGACGTGACTGCCCAATTTTTATGCCAGATTCGCACCCAGATTAGTTAAAAAACGTGCTTCGTTTCGACAGTCAATTTTCTTTTCCAAATTTGTAGACCAGTGTTATTAGTCAAGTCAAAAATAATTCAAGAAACAGCATTCTACGAATTAGTGCTTCTATAAATTAGCCATTTTCTACGTTTGGAACCAGAATTAGTGCGGCAATACAGTCCATTTTCTTTCTCGAAGCTAAGTTTAACAAGTTTATGAATTATAAGTAATTTTAATTGAATGATATGATATATACGATATACTCGGATTCAATCGGTCATTTGTATGGGAAGTACGAGAGTAGATATGGTTACATGATCGATTTTCCCAGCGGTATAAAACATAAGCATGATCAACAATCTTGGTTTCTCCAATGTAAAAATTAGTAGTTCCACAAAACCAGTGAATTTGTTTGGGAGTTACCACAAGGGGCGTGGCAGTGCGAACTATTTCCTTCCTCAGGTCACACTTTATTAAATCCTTAACACGTTCCAAATTTTTGCTAAATTTCCTGTACCTGTGTATATAAAATATATTTTTATAAAAATTTATGACTAATAGTTAAACTGGAAATTTGTATCGGACACATCAAAAGAAGCGTGGCTGATCGGTCGATTGTTTTAAATTTTACTGAAGATTGTAGAGCAATATGCTAGGCAAATGTTAATGTTACTGCTGCCTACTGATTACGAGTCCAGAGGATAAACTGAATTTTAAAAGATAAGTAAAGTTACCAGAAGGGTGGGCGGATCACAGCCGTACTATCAAAATATTAAACTGTGCCAAGTTTTAAAAAGGTTCATAACGATTTCGTTTTTATTAGCTAACTAAGCAGATGGACATCGATCAGATTTAAAAAGTCATGAAACGAATTTGGTTAAAATACGCTTGGTAATATAGATTTTTCCTTCTGAATATCACATTTTTATCATATGAAGATATGAACGTTCAGGTGAAAAGTTGTGAAAACGTGCGGAATGACTATATACAGTAACAATTTTTTTTTCTAAGGTTGAAATTTTCAAAAAATTAAAAATTATTCATTATATTTGATAAATTTTGTGTCAAAATTCGACTCTAAAGCGAAGTTAAAAATCTTAAGAGCAAAACAACTTGATGAAATGTTCTTAATACGCGTGCACAGATTAGTAAAAGGAGTGCCAAAAATTAAGCCAAAGTTTGTGAAATATCGCATTTGTGGAAAATTTTTTCCTTTTGGAGATTTGGGATCATTGGAATGATTCGATATACACGGTTTTGTTCTGTTACTTTTTGCCAATTTGAAGGTAATACTATATATGTAGAAACTCATATCCATGATGGCAAAAAACTGGTATAGTCAAATGTCACAAAATTCCTTTAAGGCGCCACTTAGTGCCAGCTCCGCTCTATATGTATTATGGTGAATGCACAACAACCTTCCAATCAAACTCTCGCAGTTTCTGCAGAGTCACTATCGATGTATTTGGCCTGGTATTTTTCTGAGGGAAGGCACTTCTTTCCTATTGACCAAAACTGACCACTTCTGGGGAATTGCATCCTTCAGATGGTTCAATTGTTGACAGTACATGTCGTTTATAATAGATGGCAAAACAAGCAGAAGCAAAGTCAATCCTTGTTTTTTCCGCTGCCTGCGCTGGGTCACCGCCAATTTTATTCGCAGATTGCATGAGCTTTGTTTGCATTTTTTATGCAATACTTAGCTCCTGGGCAATCGAAATAGTGTTAATATGATAGTTGGTTTATAATTCCATTGATGTTATTGACAATTAGTTTTACAGAACGTGGTGCATCTTTGACATCAAAAATACCGGAACGGAATCGGCAAAAGTAAAATTGCGCGCTATTGGCTGGGTTACAGCATTACGACCATAAACACAATTCAGGCGCCTGGCTTACGTTTTCGTATGGTCACTCTCACTCTGTCTGGCTAACTGGCCGGTGCATAACTGTCCAAAGCTTAATGACACTTCTTAAAATTGGCACAGCATTATATTTTGCCCAAACTTAGAAGAGGATTGAAAAAGAGAAATATCGACTTACCCCTTTTGGTACAACCAATACAAATTTGATTTATATCAAATGCTGCTCTGAATTAATTCACTTAGATAATATAGAGGAACCTCCAGTTTTTGTAAAATTGAATAATTTGATTGGCATTGCATTAACAAAAACTCAAGGATCTGACGTCTAGATACTAGGATCAACAGGGAAACAAATAATTTCGGATAATCAGTCAATTTGTATGGCTGGTAGGAAAAGGGACTGAACTATACAGCAATGCCATACTACGACCTACAAAATATTGGCCTGTTTCAACATTCAACAAATTTAATAAAGATTTGTGACAATTGTGGTGTTTGCTAGTCGGACAGATTGTCAAAACACACTTCGTTTAGTAAACGCTTACTTCTGGCTCTTACATTTTGCCGTATCAAATGATATACAGCTTTATCCCTTCGGGTGAAGGTATAAATAGTATAAGTCAATAGCTTGAAAAATTCGAGTCTAAGAATGAAAATATGTAGTATTGCCGTGCCGCTTCGGGTAGCTATCACATAAATTACCCACGCTCTGCCTAGTACTTTTCATATAAATTACCTCCTTTAACTCATTCATTCAATTCTACTAAACTCATTATGATTTGGTGCACTTCAGGCATTTGCAAAATTGGTCGTGAGAATGAAGGTGGCCGGCGTTGCTACGTCATTTAGAGTACCTCGTATAGAAATTGGCCGGTTTGAGAAAATAAATTGTTCGTCTATAGTGTCTAAGCGTTTTATTGTGCGTTAATTCAGAGTATTAAGGTTATGTGAAAGTACCCAGCAACAAATCTTGAAGGACCTCAAAAAAGAGAATATTTTCACTAATGACAAGCTAACAACATATTCTTTACTGCAAAATTTCTTTCAATAATGAACTTACATACTATTTTCAATTGTTAATGATAATACCACTGCCAAAAATTTAATGATTAATAGGACTGAATTATTGTCAAACTATGAGTACTCATTTCCTATGACAACCCAATGTTAAATTCATTGGTGTTTCATTGAAATTTTGCACCACCTTTGGATGAGTAGTTGTTATGAGTACTAAGATGTTTGGTGTGCAATGGCTGGTTGATGGCTGTGTATAAACACGTGCCAAAGCGTAGACTTTAACGATATTTTGTTATCCTTAGCAACCGCCGAGAGTGAATATGAATCGAATGAAAGCGACAATGAAACAGAATTTGCGCGTTCGCCCACAGCAGTAGCACATGGAGTTTCTGAAGTATTACAAGTAATCATCCTTTCACCATTTTAGAATGTCGCATTATCTTGTCTTGTCAAGATGCCGCAATTCGCATTATTAAATAAAATATAAATTTGACAACCGAGCTTAATTACTCCATACTCCACTAAGTAGTTTTTCATGGCTTATTTTCTACTTTTCCCTAACTAGAAACGGAATTCATATTCATTTTATTTTAATCATTAAGTAATCTCAAGTAAATATTAAGGGAATTTTAATGTGAACGTTATGAACAAAAGGAAATGTTCCAAATGGTTGCCAACAACTATCGTTTGCAACGACTTTATTTCCATGGTTCCTCGAATGTCTTTGTAAAGCTTAAAACATCAAAATCGAAATGAAGTTGAATTTTCGTTTAGGTCCCCTTGCGTAATTATTTAAATTTATTTAACGTTATATGCACAGCACAAAAAAGTAAATGTTTAATACATTATGTATTTCAAGTCGGTGAATGAACTTAATTTAAAATCTTCTGTATCATTCTACAAATAAATTATTTAAAATATGAACTCTCTTTTCTCCTGTTTGCTTTAGATTAGATTAATTCCAAACACCCATATTTTTTGCTTACTGTCCCTCATTGTCAATTATAATAAAGGAAGCTTAAGTTTTCGGCCACAACATTCAGGCAACAAGGACCTATGCATTATTCGCCCTCTTACATTTACAAGAGATTTGGCCGTTTATGGTCACGGCCCTTGGGCAAAAGCAAAGCGACAATGGGGGCACGACAGATACCGACAAAGTCTTATTTTCGTATATTGCCAATTGACGTGGATCACTAAAAATAAGAAAACAAGCAGGATTAATTATGGTAAACGTGAAAACATCGTTATATGAAGGGGAAGTAATGGCCGCAATACGGCCAACATAAAAAACACTTGCATTAAAGATTTAAAAGGCAAACGTAGAGTTTGCTTCCCAATTCAACAAGGAGGAAGCCAACAATTTGACCAATGGTGAGACATCTTCATGAATACGAACTCAAATGTAAGGAAATTATGGCGCCACGTTTTTTGTGCTTACAATGATAATCATGTTTAATTCCTATATTACAAACCCACTAGCAAATTTGCTTCCTTATTATTGCCAGTAAAACATTTCGAAGTAATTTCAAGAGAAACAAAAACCCTGATTTCTGATTTTACGTTATGGGCTGTCAATATATTAAAGATAGATTTGAACATCAAGTCGCAGTAGGTCACTGCAAATTAAATTGAATGCTTCTACATTCGAGAATTTATCTGAGCTTTATTCAAATAAATCTCTTTTAAATTTTTCGCAAGCATGCAAGTGCATAAATTATGTTATTATTTTCTTTTCCCAAAACAAACTTTTCCAATCTACTCGTATGTGGATACAAAAGCCGATTTAAAGTTGGCGGATATGTTCAACGCTCAGCCAGTTCGAATCTTTCATACTCATGAATATCTCAGTGTAATGCAGTGGATCGTATAATAATAGCATAAACCTACACACATGCGTGCACATGTGAACATGTGTAAAATTTGTATGGTCATTAAACTTATGTGTGTGTATTTAAGGAATTTGCGTGTCATGTACTTTAAGCTGCAAATATTGAATTTGTGTGTGGGGCTTCTGAGGCAAATGCATTGTGGTTTTAAAGAGATACTTTTTCAATATTACAAATAATTTGCGTCAACAATATAAAAATCTACTGAAATGGAGGGAAAGAAAGATGTTAATGCATCAAGCGAACTTGTATTTCTCTGTAATACATCATATATGAATTTAATTTAAGCGCAATCAAAACCAATATAGGAATAATGAATATTAATTTATTTGTTGAAAGCATTTGAAGTAAAATTTTGAAAAACTAAACTACGAAATCAAATTAAATTTACGTTCACAATGGCTGAAAATCCTTCATTAGGATTTCGTAATCTATGCAACAAATTTATTCGAAAACTATCGAATAAACATTTGAATGACTGACAATGTACACTTTGCAAAAACTGGAAGTGTTGCTTTTCGAACCCAAACCCATAGCAAATTTAGTTTTAGTAAACACGGAAATTAATATATTACAATTCATTACTACTGAACCACTTATTATACCTTCACTTGTATAAATGGTATGTATATATTGTTTTATGGAAAAAATGCAATAATCAGAAGGGATCATTTCAAATACCAACTGCCTTTGGAACAAATGTGTTTCATGACTTTTTAACTCCATTGCGCGATATCCATCTGGCTAGGCGGCTAATTGGTGAACTCGATAACTGACGTAAGTCTCTATGAAACTTCGTAAAACTTGGCACAACCTAATATTTTTCAGATCGGGGCCCGGAGACTGTAAATGGGCTACGTCGATCCATTATTTCTAGTAACTCCCTTACCAAATTAGTCGATATTCCGAAATTGATTTCTTCGCCTGTAGCTCTTAATCCAAAAGGAGAAACAGAATAAATTTTTCTATATTGCATTATTTTATAATGCTTGGTGAAATTCCTAGATATCTACTGATTGTCCACGCCTACAAATGGCCCACGTAGCTCATATATTTTCACACTCATATCTCTTGTATGGCTGCACCAAATTCAGTAAAACTTGTTGCATGCTGATCGTTTGCCAAATAAAATCTAATGAGGAAAATGAAGAGCATTGCCACACCTCTTCTGGCACCTCCCATATAAATTACCGATTTAACCCATATATTTTAAGTAGTTGTTGTAAAGAATTGATTATTTTATTTAAAAAGAGATTAGGTAATGTGATCAAGCAAGAGATTAGTACTAGAGTTGAGTTTGGAAAACTTTTCTTTATTTATTAATTGGGAAAGATGTGTAGATACGTACAGATTACAATTTGGTATGCAATATTGTAATTTCTCATAAAATATGGGAAATAATAACTTGATAATTATTTGGTAAGAAGAGGAAAGGAAGAGTAAAAAACAGAATTAGGGTTTTGCCCAATAAGTGGATTTATTTGGATGGCCCTCGTTTCTTCTGTAGATTCCGGTTTTAAAACTGTTGCTAGGCGCAACTTTACCTAGTGGCGGTATGTTTGACTGACAAAAGCTTTTACATCTTTTCGTCCTTCACAGTTTTCTTTTGCACCCTCGAAATGTTCTAAATTGAATTCACAATAGAAGTGGCGTAGCATAATTATAGTATAGAAATTCAGCAAATTTACAATAGCAAAGAATGTATCTGGTGCTTTTACAAATTCATTTAATAGGATATATTTAGTTCCTAATATATTCATAATGAGCTCGTTAAATTTAAAATCCAAAATTGTGTAAATTTTAATAGCTATCATTGGCAGGGTTTTATACAAACGAAAGGGAGAAATTGTTTTGTTTTGTTTTTTTTTTTTTAAATTTTTGAAGCGTTGAAAAAATGTTAAATTAAAGTTTGAATTGTTGCACTGTTGTTATAATTTTTTTACGATAACTACTGGCAATTATAGTTTTTAAGTTATTTCAATCAGAAATTATATACACATATAAAAGTCCATTTCACCAATGGGTGTGAATATACATGGCGTTTATGTCAGATCGAATTTTCGAGATATCGCATAAATGTAGTGGGTTATTAATTTTTCGGTTTCAAGTAAAGTTAAATAAAACACACATAAAGCTATGATTTTGATGAAACTTTTATTCCATTATAATGGTTAGACATTGCCAATGTCATTTATATGACCCTCTCTGAATTGGTTCCAATGATTTTCCCACTTCTTCTGCTTTCTTCGAGCCTTACATGCGGCAATTTTGCTTGTTGAGTGAGTGACAAGCAACGAGTGAAAAATGAGCTTTATCGCTGAAGAAAATTTTGTTCGAAATTTAAACTTGTTCGATAATTCAAACTATCACTCTCGTAGTAGATTTTCACAATTTTTACGCGTTCTTCGGCTGTTAAAATTCGTAAATAGCAAACGTTTCACTATTCACAATTCAGACGACAGGTATTTAACAGCTGGCAACCTTGCCAGACCGGCGGTTTTTAAGCCACTAAATGGATAGCAATGTATCAATGCAAAACATATCGTACAAAAATCCTTCATCGATAAGCGATTTCGAAAATTGGTTCTTTAATTATAGGAGCTAAAAATGTGTATGAAGCTGTTATAAAATTTCAACTTTTAATTTGTTCATTTAATTTGCAATTTCTAACATTTTGTCGCAATTTAAAAAAAAAAATAGGCTAATCGGCGAAAATCAGGCTAAACCAGCATTCGGTTTCGGGCAAAAATAGATTTGCTGGCCTCTGGTTTCAGGATTGAGTACTATAATAGGCTGGCTAAATTCGAAATAAATAAATTTCAACCTTGCCACGCAAGGACTGAATGTAATTCTAGAAATGTGGGAAATGTTCACAACTTTTTCAAATACTTTAACTATTTTCCGTTGATTAATCAGTCAATGAAGTTTGCAAGACAAGAATAAACCATATAAGTTCGCATAAAATTTAAGAAAATCTTTTAAATATACTATATAAATACATATAATTTAATAATAAGTCGCCATATTATGCAAGAGAGAATGCCATTTTTGACGAGCTTACTTATTTAAAGATGGGTCGGCACTCGACGTAATTTTAATTTTTTTAAAATTTAATGACGATCGATCATTAAATTATTAAACTTATAAGTTTAATCACTTTTACTGAGTATGTGGCACCGCCCATTTTTTATGATATTTCGTCCTATCCCAGTAGCATGTACATATGTATACAAAATGTCACCTGTAAACCTCTTACAGTTCATGAAACACCCCCATTGTAAAAATTAATGAGTACATTCGAACCCGTTCCCTTAAAATAGCATATGAACATCTCTTGATCCACAGTAACTTACTGTTAGATTTTTATGTAAGACGAATTTTTAAAATGTTAATTTGAGTGATGGAGGCACCACAAAAATATTAAAGGTTACTGCTGAATATCTATGACTTTGGTCGTTACGATGAACATTTTTAAATTAGTGTGGTGCCGCCCTCTTTTTGTTCGGTCGTACTTATTTCTACATTAGCAGTGTACATGTTAAATTTCATCTTTGTAGTTGATGAGGCCATTCAAAGTGTTAAGTTGTGGCACTCTCAATCTTAATAATTTCGTGATAGATAGTAATATACTTTAAGTTTTTAAGGAGATCGGCTGGCTACATTGCCATCGTAAGAGGGCACCACTTAGTTTATAATCGAACATATTTTACATATATTTTAGACTAGCAGCAAACGTACCAAATCTATTCTATTTGACGCCCTTTATAGAGAATTGCTTTTAACCGCACTCACTTTTCCAATCCCTTTTTTTTTGTTTTGCCGCTTATAGCAACAACGGCAATGACTTTTGTATTGGCTTTTGTTTGGAAATATGTTTAGCTTAAAAATACTTTGCATTACACAAATAAAGGAAGTTGTGAAGATAACACTTAGCCCACTAAGCCCATTGTATTGACACTCCTTCTTAGATTCCCGTAATTTGAATAAATTCGTTTTGCCGTTAGAGCTAATATTCTCATTTTCTGTCATTATACATAACTTAATTTTTAGTATTCTACGAAAACCATCAAAATTAAAAAAAGTTCCCCGAGTTAAAACTTTATGTTTTAAAAAATTCTCGAAAACTTCCAAAATGTAGAATTATGGTCGTATGTTTGCTCGCCAGATAAAACTGCTTTAAATATTTTAATTTGTTGTTCTTTCACTAATTATTTCAAACAATTTTTGTGAATATCGCTCAACTTTTATAACCATTATTTGGTTTTGTGTTAGAAAATGAAAGCATTGTTACGAATAAAGCTTAATCCCAATAACTTCTCTTACCGCAAACGCATTAAGCACCGTATGCCGCACTCGCACATTATTGCCGCCAGCCGATTAGGAAAAACATAGAAAACCTCTTAATGAACCTCAAAGTATGCTAAATCACAGCTATGAAATATTTATAGTCCTGGTAAACCGGGAAAATGCTGTAAGCAAAGTGTGATGCTAATCCCACATAAAATAACAAGCAGTGCAACGAAACATTATTCATATACGAGTATGTTCATAATGGGAAATTTAAAAATGCAAAATGAATACATTTCGCATCAATTAAAGTAAATCCATGTATAGAGAGGCGTGCAGAGTCCAAGGGGCTTTACGTAAGTTTCGCCTTACCCACGGTGTGCTTATCACACTGAACATATTACAATGCGATTGCCAACGCCCTCTGGTGTGGAGACTCCAGGTAGATGAAACGGTCGATACTATATTACAAGTATGCAGTATCCAAAGCAAGGCGTGCAACTTTATCTGCGCTCCTTATGACGAGCGTCTAGTCGATAAAAATATTATGGCGTGCACAATAGTATGGACGCACAGCGATTATTAAAAAAATATAAAAGAAAAAAATTACTTCAACCAAACTGTGTAGGAGTAACGCAAAATCGAACAGGATGTCAGAAGTGGCATGGTGAATCCGTACGATCATATCAAAAATTGTTATGAGTTCGTTAATTAGCAATTACTTTCCTTCGTGAGTCGGTCAATCTGGCTATATCATACAGATTAAGTAACGTGGCAATGTTAGTTCCATCTCCCAAAACCAGGTTAAGTTAAGTCCTGATGCGCGCTAATTTATATCTAATCCAGTGCAGTTGGAAGAGTATGTGAGTTAAATTATTTAATTTGAAGACAAGCAAAAAGGTGGAATGTATTGTAGGTGAAGGCTAGAAGTTTTCAAATTTTGACAAACATTATAGCGTGATATAACCCACTACTATCTATAAGTAAGAAGTTGTAAAGGAAAGATTGAATTTCGAATAATCTGAATGTATTAAAATAGGCTCGATATAGTTCGTTTTTAATTCTCACACCCAGCTTTAGTCACCGTTTGATGTGTGATAAATGTGATTAAATTTGAACTACAAAAGGTATGAAATAAAAATAACTGGCTAAATAATCTATGGGAGGAACAAAAACGAGTACCTGGTGTTGTCAGGCATTATAAAGCAGTATGCAATGGATACAATTTTAAATTACGGCAGTGTAAGAAATAGCCGTTACACAACGAAAATTAGTTTCTATAAATTGTATAGAGGGTATCAGAAGATAAATATAGGTTCATTTTCAACTTCCTGCTAAGATCTGACGAAACATTAACTTGCTCCCAGTTTCGTGTCTACAAGCCAGCCATAAACACCTACGGAACTGCAAAGCTCAATCTGGGCCTTTTGGCTAAAATCACAGTGTAGTATCTGTTCTTATCGGCTTAACATTTGATAGACCTCATTGCAGAACAACGAATGCTAAACTGATTTTTTTACTCAGACGTAACACGCATTGTCAAATGATGCTTTGTATATTAAAACCGTTCTTCTTAATATCAAAAGACGATGTGTCGACTCGTAGCCAGGTAAGCGAGTTTTCCATTATTGACCTTAGTGTACATGCAGCCCATCCACTGTACCCATTTTTCGGGTAAAAATAGATATTTCTCTCCTTTAAATAATCATATGAGTTGGTATGATCCTTCCCAGTTTCTATGCATCATTACTTAACCGGAAGGAATGAAGATCTACATCATTTGATGTGGCCAAAAATGTAACGCGTAGAAGATAGAATTTACATAAATGTGTTTCATGACTTTCTCAGTTGAGTAAACGATGACCGTCTGGCTGGCTGGTAGACACGATAACCATGGTAGATCTTGTAGGGCTAGGCTAGGGCTTTTTTAATATCTTCCGCACAAATTGACCAATTTTCCATACAACTCCTCATTTATAGATTGCTGTAACTCTAATTTGTGTCCATTACACTGCTTTGCAATACTTGGAAACTTAAAAAAAAATTACGCGATTAGACATTCTGATACCTTTCATAAAGATGACCGATACGGTAACAAATTCATTCAAATTCACGCGTTGAATGTTTGTTAAAGTAGGCTCTAAGATTGAAAATGAGGCACACAGTTACGTCTCTTCTGATATCACCCCTAGAAATTGCTGGATTTTCAGAAATTAATCCTTTGCGATTAGTGGGTTGCAGTTGTGCTGATTTATAATACAAGGCAAAACTTAGGAAAATTCATCGTGGTGAGTACGCCCCTGCTGGTGCCTCCCATAAAATGACCGATAAACCCAAATAATCTTAGCTTTATATCATGCAAGATATTTCACTGTGTACAGTTACCTTTGGAATACGCCATGTTTTTGATTAAATTAATTCTGAGAATTTAATATCTTCGACACAAATTGATTGATTTATCGACATTTTATGTTTCGCCTTTAAAACCTAATCTGTAAAATGCGGCAACCCACATTTTTTTTTTTTTTGCACTACATTATAATATTAGGTAAAGTGTGAACAAATCGAACGAACATTTAAGTTCTTGCTGGTACATCCCATACAATTACCTGATTTAAGACTTGCATTCCTAAATTTATATCTTTTATTTTTTTATTTTATTATTTTATTCAATTGTAATTAATTCAGAACAATTTTGTTAGCTCCAGACTTTTAGTAACATTATTTCGCCTCTGAGGGTTCCTCCAAGTTACTCATGCAGATGAGATGCAAGATTGACTAAAACAATAATTAATTAAACATCATTTTATCATGGGCGATAAGTACACGCAATTGATAACGGTACATTATAATTAATACCACTCAATATAATTAAGCGCTGCTTGTTGTTATGGTAATAGACTTTCTGATGAATTTCTAGTACAGTAAAAACAAAGTTAAATTAAAACAAATTGAAGAAAATTGAATGCAATGGCTTAATAATACTATTGTACTTTACTTATCTTTGTCTATCCCGTTAACGTAACAAAGCGGTAAAATTTGATTAAATTTAGTAAAACTGTGTATTTGCATATTCATCTGACACCCATATATGGCATTCATATACAATTTGTTTGGTGGAATTGTGATAAAAGCGCTTGAGGTGAGGATGCCCTATATTCGTAGGCAGATTAGTTTAGAAAAGTAAGTCAAAGAAAGAAAGAAATGGACATTTTTGAAAAATCGACGAAAAATAATGCATATAAATTTAGGTAAAATTTCATATTAAATGTCACGCATAATTATGGGTCACCTTTCTCTGATTTTTGTTATCTATCTACATAACCCATTATGGGCATTCAAAATGAAAATACAATATGGCAAATAGTCCAATTTTGTAGGATAGTATGGGGTTATCCATTTAGTGACTTCAAAACCGGCGGTCTGCCAAGGCTGTCAGCTGATAAATACTTGTCATCTGAAGCGTCATTTATTTAGTGAGAGGCGAAAGCCATCTGAAATGCTACTTATTTAGCAATAGGTTTGTCATTTACAAATATGGATCGTTTAACAACCGAAGAACGCGTAAAATAGCTAAAACTTACTGCAGAAGTGATGATAATACGGTGATTATCGCAATGTACGTGTTTCGATTTTCCTATGCTAAATTGCTATGTTTTATTCTTATTTATTTATTTATTATTTATTATTGTTTATATAAATTTTTAAGTTAAAAACTAGCAATGTTTCGATTTGTTTTCTTATCGTTTATGTTGTATCTTCTGTGGTCCAAATAGCAAGTGACTCCCTTGAAATTACTAAAATTTCACTAAGCTACAAATGTTGCTGATTTGAGTGAAGTTTATATTCTTGTGTATATGTAAAGCCACCTTCAAATCAGCAACAGCATGAGCAGCGACGCAAGCATGCATTGACTTCACCAATGCAAATCAAGGGCAATAAACGGATTAGCTTAATCCCTTCATTTGTCTCAGACAAAACAACAACAACACAACAACAGTAATTAGCATAGGCTGTTGTTGTGAAGTAAATGTATGATGCTGGGAGTTAAGATACTGGGAGTTAAGATACAACATAGTTTAGTGTACAGTGGAGAATATTATAATAGGTGCAGTATACAGATTTGTTTTACATGGGAAGAAATTCGTTCTTAAAATAAAATAAAAGTAGAGGAATAATAGTAGAGGAATATGTATATTTCCGCAAACAGTACGCACTGCCGAGCATATCGATTTTGTTACTGAAAGTTTGGCGAATAATCTGAATTTATCACCTGAATCCATATAAAGTACAACTCTAGCAACAATCAAAGCCGGCTACTGATTGGATACTAAAACAACATGTTTCGATCAAAATTTTTTTCAGCGATAAAGCTCATTTCTCACTCGGTTGTTACGTCAATAAGCAAATTTGTCACTTATAAGACTCGGGGAATCCTGAGGTGATTGTGGAAAATCCATTGCATACAGTAAAAGTGGTTTGGTGCGTATTATCGTCTAAAGGTGTAATTGGGCGGTAGTTTTCCGAAAATGACGCTGGAGGACCGTAAATTCAGGGTACTATTGCTGTATGGTAACTGACTTTTTGGCCTGCAATTGAACATTATGTAGGCAATATGTGGTTTCAACAAGACGGTGTCACGAGCCACACAACACGACCGTTTTGGCTTTATTGCATGAGAAGATTCCAGAAAGCGTAATTTCACGTTTTGGCGACGTCAATTGGCCACCAACATCTTGTGATTTGACGCCGTTAGGCCTATTTTGCATATAAAAATCAAACGTTGCAGCATATAAAAATCATCATTCGTCAAGTTTTAGGCGAGATACCATCCGAAATGTGCGAAAAAATGGTCGGAAAGGTCTCTAAGGGTCATTTAAATGACATTGTACTTCATACAAAATAGGTCCACGCATTATAATAAAAGAAGTTTCATCGAAATCATAGCTTTTCTGAAAATGGAGGTTCTCCATTATCAGAGGCTCAAACACCTGCATTCGATTTTTACCTAAACCTATAAGGTAAGATTTTCTGTTAATTAATTGTGCATTTCAGAATAATTTCTGCTTTCGTGCACAACTTACACACATTAAAATATCAATTTATAGATTAAAAAAAAAATCGAGCAATTATTTTTTAAAGAAATTCTCCAGTATATTACCTTCTTTTCGTATTTTTTACTTAAATAACAACTCACATGAAAGAAAAATAAGTTCCATTTAATTAAGAGAAAAATAATCTTAACCAAATCGCACGATTTTTATTTGAAAAAAATCCGTTCGTATTGAATTAAATCCGTTTCAAGTTAATTTCGAAAAGGACGTGAAGTAAGTAATCTAATTTTAAAAGGATGAAGAAGTCTACGCATTATAAGATTCAGTTAAGCAATGCAAATGCATCGTCCGCAAATATTTATCGGCCATTATAGTTTTCTACATCGCAAGTGTTGCAACGAATGTGTTTTGTATAGGTAGATGCAAATAAAAGTTTTAACAGATGCTCATTAATTTTTAGAGCTTGGCTTTATGATAAGCCTTACAAATATATTCTCAAGCTGGTTTATAAAGAAAACTAAGACTGCATTCACAATGGTAGCGATAATTTGCTTATTTTATCCATCATTTTTAATTCGAGGCTTTTCATATGAAGACACTTCATTTTTAGTGGTCCATTTTTTTGTTCTCATGTGGTTGGAATTGGCGAGCAATATTTCTGTATTAGAGAAAACATGAACGATAAATCTATCAACTGTTTGATCCAATATCTTCGAATATTTTTTTAGCTGTGTAATCGCCTAACGAGAATGTCGCTGCAATAGCTTGTGACGCAAGGCATTATTCATGATAAACGCGGTGAATTGTTGAAAGCTAATTTTTTATTTTTTTTTTTCGGGAGCTACGAAGATGCAGTCCGACTTTTTCAAATTCATGCAAATATCTTATTAATCACTTAAGCAAAATTTTTTAACTTTACGTCGATTTCTTCTATTTTTGACCTAGGCGAATTTTCAGTGCACTTTGAGAGATTGAGGATATAACCAGATACCGAAAATGTGGGTAGTTATTGGTCCAAAGAACAGGCACAAATCTACTAGTGGTTATTCTTGCACAGATCTCATTTATCGGGAACTGTATATCAAACTAGGTAGCTAGCTAACGAACTAGCTAACTAATCCCAATTTATTGTCGATTTTATATTCTTATTCGATGGAAAAATGTGTATGCAACATCTGGAATTTATAAGTCAATTTATTTGACATTATTCAACACGCACTGTTGTACATGTAAGCTTTTTTTCTGAGTTAATTTGAAATTATCTCGCTATTTCGAATAATACAGAAGATGTAATAATATATGCGATTCCTGTAATTCAGGAAACAAATATGTTAAAATCAGAAAATTTTCCTAAGAAGTTGAAAATATTTTAGTTGCATTCCAGGAACGTGAAATTATATACTTTATGTGATTCACGTAATTTTCATATATCAAATCTGTGTTGCCAAAAACAAAAATTTCATCATATCTGATGAATGGAATAGGGTATAGCTTCTGAAATTCAGTGAACTTATGTCCTGGTCGTTTCCTGTCCTACCCCCTCATGCATGAACTTTTTGTAACGATTTTGTAACAGTGACAGTATGGGCAGCAATCTCTGGCAGAGGAATAATTGGTCCTTTTTTCTTCGAAAATGCGCGGGGCCAAAACGTCACGGTTAATACGGAACGCTATGTTGAGATGTTGGACGGATTTTTGGCTCCAGAAATTGACAGTTCAAGAATAGTGAATTCCAGAACTTGGTTCCAACAAGATGGAGCTACCTGTCACACATCAAATGACTCCATGGCGATGGTAAAGCAGATGTTCCCTGGCAGACTGATTTCGAAAAGAGGTGATATCCCATGGCTCCCATGTAGTCCAGACTTGACGCCTCTTGACTTTTTTTGTGGGGATACCTCAAACACAAAGTCTACAGTAATAATCCAAGAAACATCGTTCAGCTCAAGGAGAATATCCGTGATGAAATGGCAGCCATTACACCAGTATTACTGAGGAAAGTTTTCAATATTTTCGTTTGCGGTTAGAGGAGTGCCGTCGTAGAGAGGGTCACCATTTTGATGATGTTATTTAAAAAAAAATAAACTCCATTTATTACTCTACAATGCCTTAGATTTATTTTAACGATACCTTTTGTATTTATTTTTTAATCTACTTTTTAAATATGCTCGTTCTATTGCGCCACCCTGTATTTTCTCTTTGCTGGTGTCCTTATTCGACGTGTGCTCAAACGGTACTGAGTCAAGCAATCACAGAACTGTCAGAGTAATTTTTTTATTGCAAATATGTTCTTTTTAACGCCATCAAACGTAACCCGATCGGATTTATGGGTGGGATATCGGCGACATACAAATTACGCAATAACTAGGTATCATAAATTCTAATAAAACTTCATGAAACCTGCAAACCTGCTTTATATTTCGATAAATCACATCGGTGGTTAGAAAATAGCCCTTATTGACTTTCGATACAGATTGACCAATTTACTGAAATTTAGCGTTTTTTCTATAGTTTGTAATTATCAAGCTGCAGTAGTCTAAACTTTAGTCCACTTTATTCCTCGTATGATTATTGAGAAAATTCGAATTCGAGTCGAGCGAATAACCTCACTCCTCTTTGTACCATTCGTGAAAATGACAAATTTCCACACTTATACTTAGGTTCATATCTTTTATTCATAGCATAGAGACTGAAAAGCACAAGCTCTTGGACTCGATTTCGAGCTAAGTCCAAATTTTAATCAAAATAAATAATTTATTTTTTGGCAACTTGAACCAAGAATTAAGTAAATTCCTTCCATTCTTGTGTCTGCGCTTCGAATGAAACGATTTACTAAAATACTATATTTCTCCTATAGTTTACAACTAATAGACTACAGTAATCCACATGTTTATCCACCGTATTCTGTAAAAATGATTTCAAAACTTTAAAAAATCGGCTGGATACTTTTCTTGGACATGCTACACTAATTACCTGAATTATTCCATATTCTCCAATGATTACATATTTCATTCGACAGCGCCTAATTTATTATGAATTTGTACACATCAGCCGCATTTCTTTCTGGAATGATAATGGAAAACACCTCTCATACCAGTTGATGGACTAAGAAAAATCAATGGTTCCTCCATAATTTCTAAGCAAAAGAGTGTAAAATACCAGATTAAACGATTGACGATTGTCGGCTGGCTGGTAGACACGATAATTATCGTAAATCTTTGTAAAATCTTAAAATTTTCCCAGGTTATGGCAGGAATTTTTAATTTCGCCTCTTCTGCGAAATGTTTGCAATAGTCTTGTATTTCTTCTATTGGACCGATAATACTTGGCGAAACTTGACAAAAATTGACTGAGCAAAAATTGGCCGAATGTTTTAAGACTAAAATTTGTGAAGTGTACCCATGGCTCCTGGATGTTCAACTTTTTTGTTTTTTTTTTTAAAAAATTTTTTGATCGGGGAAATTTTAAAACAAAAAAAAAAAAAAAAAAAAAATACAATATGAGTAGTTTTATAAATATTCAGTATTTATTAATGAATTCCATTTTTAACGATTTGCTTTCGATGAATCGGTTTGATTCTTTGCATGTCCATTAAGAAACTGAAATATTTATATATATATATATGTATATATATATTTCCCCCATTTATTCCCTCTCTATTTTATTTTGAAATATGCAAAAATGAAATATTATAAACCATACCATTCAAAATTATTTGTCGAAATTATTCGTCTAAGGGCAGTTTTTCAGCATTTGATTTTACTCAACAAACGTGTTTTGCTTTTATCGTATTATAGTTATAACCGTAATACAGCTGTTTCCGATTTATTCGGATCAAATATTATCTTCTGCAGTGTTTGAAAATTTCACAGAATTTCATTCATTTCATGAATTTTTCATTATATATTATTTTTTATAATCTAATTATAAATTCAACTTTCTTGAAATGTATTTTCGGTCAGACAGTCATATAATTTATGTTTGTATCACATATGTTTTGATGTTACGCCGAACAGTACGTGCAAATGGCAAAACTTTATTATCAAAATGGCTACTATTTTGTGGCAACCATGGACAATGAAATGGTGTTCAATGACGACACATTCTCTTCTACGGAGAGTTGTCCAATGGGAAGAAGAAAGTTCTTTATAACTTCCGCACTGTGCACAAGAATTTTATGCGCAGTAACAGGCATGAAATACCACGAATACAGATCAATGTATAGTTTTCTAGTATCAGCACAAAACTCTTCGAATTCTATGTAAGTTATATCATATCCCGATGACAAAGTTCTTAAAATTACATGAAATCTACGAATAAGGTTTACGTCTAATCCTCAGATTTCGCAAAAAATCTACATGCTGTGTTGTGCTGGGGAATTTCTTTGACTCTTTGCGTTTGCGTTTGCATTGCACACTTTGCGATCAGTCATTGTCAGCAACAAATCGTGTTTAACAGAGATTTTAGATCCACCAACGTTACGTAATGTTGAATGAAGCTGACTTATTTCATCTAAAATGTTAGAAGTTTCTACAGCTCGAGATTCAGTTACAGAAATATATTCGTCAGAAGGACAACAAGAAGCTTTGGACTTCCCTAAACTATAATACGATGGAAACGCTTGATGTCCCGCTTTTATTGACCACTTTCTTGTTTGTTTATACGAATGAGAAGTCGATTTCAAATCAGTATAATAAAGCTAAAGCTTCGTCTGGTATTAACTGCCGACTTTGATCAGAGCACTTATTCCTTGCTCTAGTTTCATTGGCACTGACATTATGAATCTGTTTCGCTACACTTCGATTCCCTCCTTTTCGAGTAGCCAGATCAGCCGCTGTAACGAGTTCACTTGCACTTCTTCCAAAAGGTATTTCACTCTTCGTCTTTTCGTTTTTATTGATGAGTTTTCAAATGATTTTCTCGGTCAGAGCTGCTGATGATGTTGAAGGACATATATTCAGCTGGTTGACATACATCTTTATTTCGAGTCTGGATCCCTCTAACCAATCTTTATTTTTTTAGAAACGTTTCTTTGTTACACTTCAAAGAAATACACTTTTAATTGAATTTTGCTGAAAAGCTTGACATTTTCATTTTGAGTTTTTTTTTCAGAGAATCATCTGAAATGTCAGACATATTGAATTTTTCACTTATATAGTAAAAAATTCCACTATTTCGCTCAGTTTTGTCATGTTTTAACCATTTTTCTCACTCTCAATTTTCGTTATAGTCACGACTCGCTTTGAAAAAAATTAAATACTTTTACTTTGCATGTATATTATAGGTATTATATACAGGAAAATCTAGCTGGATATATGTGGATAAAAAAAGTTGCTACTCTTTAAAGTTTACAATTAATGTAACCTTTGCTAGATTTATTTACGCACTTCCAAATTGATATTACTCTATAACTATACATGTTTTTATTAAAAAAAAAATATAAATCATAATAAGTACATACCTTCATCAGAATATTCCATCACAAAAAAACTCGTTCCATTTTTCAATCAATTTTGAAACTACAAGTGTGCATAAAATGCAACTGATTTGTAAATGAAAAAGACCGCTCTCATAAAGCTACTTTGCCCACTTGATAAGATACCTTAATAAAGTAATAAACGTACCAATTTTTAAAATTCCTTACCTGCGGGATGTTGTTCACAAGTCGTGATCAGTTGGTCGTGGAAATTGTGTCATGAATTTTGTCCCGCTGGCATGTTCTAGCCGAATCACTGTGCACTAGTTGGACTTCAAGGTATACAAAAATGCGATTTCGGAGACTCATATTCTCCATTACTATGGAGTTTTTTAATGTAATAGCATTAAAAATACTTTATTCTGCTCTAAATATCTCTGAGCTAAAAAGTTGCAATGGCAACAAGACCACGTTGACCAAGTTATGTACATTTTATAAGTGGGCTTATCGAAATTCCATTGTGAAACAGGCAAAGTACGAAGCGTATTACTGCCACCTATGTTTGAAACTTTTGCACAATCCCTTCAAATTCAGACCAGGTTTGATTGTTTAGGGTTGTTTTCCAGACGTTCCTGTGCAATTTGGTCATTTAGATAAAAATCAATAATTCCTGAATAGTCACAAAAACTCAGGATTACCTTGGCAATAGATTGGTACTTTGCCGTTTATTGTTCAATAGTTGTAGCTTTATAATTTTCTAAACCTGACGGTAACTGCTAATTTGCCGCTTTATTACAAAAATTTCAATGATATTCAAAAATGGCAGTCATAATTCTTACCTTTTCGACAAACATGTGAAATATTATTCAAGATGTAAGATGTAATTAGTTTTAAAGGTTATAAATTCTTTAAAGAGCGCATTTAAACTCGTTAGCATTTATACATTCAAAAATATTTAAAACAAATTTCAATGATTTATACTAGGACATATCATATTATACATTCGAAACTGTTACATATTTGATATCGAAAGTAATCTTCTTTAAATTGTGACAAAATCCCCCGCTGATAAGTAACATCAGCACAATGTTTTATTCGAACAGAAATATTTGGCAAACGTATGAGAACGTAGTTGAGCTCTATCTAAAAAGTGCAATCCATGCTAACATATATTTTGTACTCAAAATACGGCTAAACGAAATAGCTAAGATTTATTACACTTTCACTTCCGTGCTCACAAACTGGTAGAAAGGGAGATGTGGAATTTTTATTGACACTGATAGTTTTTATAGTGAACAGAATAAATGTGTATGGTTCTACGAGGATAGCACGATAACTACAAAAAAAATGTCATGTACATTATCCATTTTCTTTTTCAGCATAGCACATGCTACGAGTATCGTAAGATCTATGCCATTTGCCAATTTTTAAAACTTTTTGCGATTGCATTAATTCCGAATTTGTTACTCTGTAATTTAATGTTTTATATCCCTAACAACAGGAGGGAATATTATGGGCCCAGCGGACAAACACGAGCTTTACTTTAAACGATTCTAAAATGTTTACTTTTACACCACGTTAATTCACGAGCCACCTATGTAGAGAATAAGAAGTTAAGAGGAAGTTTAGCGATGGGATTGTTTAGAAATTAGCCAGTTGATTTTGCCTGATTTAGACCGTCAAAAGCTGGGAACTGTGGCACATGTGACCCCATCTGCGATATTAATAATGCGTATTCACTGTTGGACCAATAGGAATGAAACATAGGCTTGGTAATTGCGTGCAAACTTAATAATAAACTACCACAACATCTTCAGTCAGATGTACTGATTTACATGTCTTTACCAAAATTAAATAGGGTCGGAATTTCCATATAAAAGAAAGAATCCATTTAATTTCAATTTTTGTCAATTTCAGCAATAATATCAGCACAGTCAGCTGGGTGAGCTTACGTTCTTACATTTTACCAAAAATTTTAAATGGTTATAATTGACAAAAATACAGGTTACTGTAGCATGGTCGTTACAAAATAAAGGAGAGAAATTGAGTTTAGGAAAATCATTCACTTTCTGTAAGAGGTGCCGCATGGCACGTGACCTGACGTGTGCGCAATGTGATCGAATTCAATGTAACTGAATATAATTAAATCAATCACTTGAACAGGAGGTCATTTCAGGGGCGGGGCAGTACACCCTTTACGTTTTCAGAATTGTTTGGGAGGTAAAAGTACTGGCATAGTTAATCGGTCAATTTTTGTCGCATTTTGCCAAGAATTATAAAGAAATACAGCGAACAAAAATGTAGTTTGCTGCATTCAAAGTATTCGGAATTACAGGACAAAAATAAACTTTCTGAAATTCGTTAATTTGTATGGGAGGTACCAAAAGGAGTGGGTCAACATATCGTATTTAAAATCCTCGGCCACGATCTAGCACTACATATTGATATTACAAGTTTTAGAAATGTCGGTCTGTCTGCCTAGTAGACAGACCGACATCGCTCATTCGAATTGGAAAGTTTGAAAAATGCAAAAGATACTTGGTGCTTTTAACACTTTCTACTAAGTGTTACTTGTCATATTAAAAGACATGTATTTTCATTCCATTGGATGGGAAAATTTATCCAAACCCAAATGTCACGCTATGCTCCATATAAGGTTAAAATTGATCTAATTTTATTATTATGGATTCAGTTGAGGGTACTAAACTAGAGAGTTGAAAAATTGTTTATTGAAATTGGGTTACAAATTCGAAACTTATAATAAAAACAATATTTTGGACTTTAAGCTTCCCATGCATGGACGTAGCTGAAGAAAGGGGACTATTTATTCTATCATAGTCAGTTGTATTATTACTACTGGGTAAATTTTAGATGTATCAGTCTAAGCAACCCAAAATTTTGGCTAAAAATGTGATTCTTGCCACATACGGCATTTTATAATATATGGGAAGTACCAAAATAGGCGGGCTTAGTATATCCCATTACGCCGCTAGACTACTTTAGCTGATTCTGCATTTTATATGGTAGTAGCAGAAAGTGTGAATTTAATTTTTAAATTTGAGTGTAGAAAAAAAATTACGGGAGAGTTTCGATAAAAAATATTTCGGCTTTTGAAATCATTTAAGGTGGTTAGCAGAGGGATTGAACTAAATTTCCAAGGTATCATTATGCCAAATTGGGAAGGGATTTCACCACAACTGCCATACAGCCAAACAGGCGTACATTTAATATTAATATTTAAAACGTAATTCGAATACATATACCAATGTGTATCGTCACTATCTTGTCCGAATGTCTCCGAATAGGAGCGTCATTCACATACAGCCAAAACCCTGGTATATAATAAAATTTATATACATAATATTTTAAAAAAACGTGCACGTAAAATATTCGAGGGGTGAATATTGTCAATTATCATACAATTGGATAGCGAATCTCATTTGGGGCCTGTTACAAATATCTTACTTTTTTAATATTTGAAGGCTCAATTTGAGTCCATGAAGGAAAAGAAATGATGGTCAAATTTCAAGTGAGGGCAGTCTTTGATTAAGAATGAAGTGTAATGGAATTTCATTTTGATACATTATAAGAGGGTTTGACTGTCGTTAAATTAGAGTCTCGAAATATTCAATTGCAACACTCTTGCTTTTAATTTAGTTAACACAAATTATAAAAATTGAGTTTCAAAGTACAAAAAGCTCTAGTCATATCAAGACAGGATCAATAAAAAGAGACATTTCGGGAAAGTCAGACTAGTTCAGTTTAGTTTTTACTCTTAGGCAGTGCATTGTTGAAAAGGCTATTTTAAATGGTTTACTACTTAGATGTTAGTATTAAAACGTTAACAAATTAGAAACGTCAATGAAATCTATGAAATAATTGTAGACAAATAAATATTCAATAACTGTATTAATTGTTGTATTGTACATATCTCATAAACTACTGGATATTGCAACATGAGATTTGTTATTTTATTTATCCAACAAAGTGGACGCTGCGTAGGATCTTTAAAACATCGTTCGTTCGTGACTGGACTGATTACATTTGGGAACGATTTAGCAATTAGTCACTATTCAGAATTTTGTCATAGGTAGGTTGTTTTATATTAATATACTCATAGCTTTACATTTATAAAAAAAAGTTTTTCGTTTCATTTTTATGGCGTTGTTGTGGAGCATTCTGGATCGTCCAGTATTAAATAAACAAATTTTCGTTGAAAAGGAGCTTAACCTATATTTTATGCATGAAATGGTTCTGGCATTGAATAGGTAGGTCACCTATTATAGTAATTAGCACAGATGTAGCATGTGGGCAAAAACTATCTACTGGGAAAAAACTAAGTCCAACCAAGCCAGAACTAAATAAACTTATGGCTGGCATAAAAGAAAAAAAAAATCGCAATTGAAAAACAGTTTACTGTACTCAATACATTTTGCCCTTTTATGGTTTTTCCAGAATGGAATAATTTTGACTTGAGTTCCTTAATAATAAAAGTTTACGAGTTTGCATACATTTTTGGAAAAACATGTTTAAATTTGTTTTTGAGGTATTTCGAAAGTGAGAACATGTTTCTTACGAATTTTCGTTTTTCAAACAACACATCAGTTTCCGATTAAAATCGAATAATTGGACACACTACCAAGAATGTGACCAAAGTGTCGTCCATTGATTGCCTACAAACAGCCTAATTTCAAAACCAAACTAAACATGCTGTTCGGATAAGACAGTTACAAGAGGAAATACATAAGCAAACAGCGGCAACTTTATAAATTGTACTAGAAAACATGTCAATATCAAGGAAAACAACAAGATTTCTACACAAACGAATGCGAACACATTTATGTGTTTGAGTATGTGTATGTTACAGAGGAAGCGGAAACAACAAAAAGCTTTGGGCTGTTGTTGACAATCAACATAGATAACTTTAATGATATATAAAACACAAACACACAGACACAGATGACTATCAGATGAGATTTGCAACACGACACGAAAGTATTATGTGGTTACTTACAAATGCAGCTGTCACTAATGGAATGCACAAACAGAATATTTCCACATCGAGCCAGGTTGATAAACTGTGTTAAAGTTAATTAACTTGCTCTGAAAGAAAAAATTATGCAATTGAGTCAAGTCGTTGACCAGCCGTGTAAGAAATTATGTTATGTTGCGTTATGTATTTACAAAAGGGAATCCAACCTCTGTAGAAGAGTTCGTTATAGTGAATTATAAGTTATTAAGGAGTTAGCGAATAGAACCGTTAAAAAAAATCGCACACGCATACTCGTATAAATATGGATGTTTACAATCGATAACAAGCTCTACAGTCATAAATCTTGTCAAAAAATGACGGGAACTGATTATTTAAAAAGCCCGCTAAAAAGATTCTCAGATTCTTTTTTTTGCTGCTAAAAAGTATCCTCTATATTTTAGTTGATTGCATACGATTAGTACACTGCATTCACAAGCGGACGAGATGTGGTGGATGATTTGCTTTCTTTGGTCGGCCATCAACGTTCCCCCTGAAGTTGACATCAATGAAGTGAAGGAAATTATTACTGAAAATGGTTATTTTGAAAGAGATAATCGCTGAATTTTCTGCGTCTCACAAGTCAATTCGTCGCCGTCGCTTGACGAATTCTGAAACATCGGAATTTTCTTCAAACACTCAATCGAGCACAGATCATTAAAGACACAATAAAACAAATCAACTCCAACCCCACATTCGTAAAACGAATTGCCACAAGCCAGTAAGCTCCGAAATGGCGACATTCAACTAAGGTGAAAACGAAAAAAGTACATTAAAAGTAAAGGTTATGTTGTTTGACCGTTTTTGATTACTGCGGTGTTGGGCACTCGGAATTCACACTAGAAAGTCAAACAGTAAATTCAGAATATCCTTCAGGCATTGGTAGTAGTAGTCTAATTTTTTCAATTTTACATAATATGGGAGAAAAATCAAACGTGGTTACTTGCCGTTTCTAGTACCTCCCATACAAATATCCTCCAATCGGTTGTACGAAATGTTTGCTAATCTAAGTTCTGAGAATGAAATCGAGAGACGTTGCCGCCGATATTCTGTAAACTGACTGATTTATCGAAATTTAACTTTCCACCCTGAAATCCCCAAAATACTTACTTTATATTGCTTTTTAAATTGTAAAAACATTGGACGGAATGACGACAACCTCTCTGGTGCCTCACGTAAAAATTATGTTTTTACCCGCATATTCCTATAATCGTATCATTAATCAATTGAGCTACATTTGGTGCTGTAAATGAAAATAGATTCTACTTAAGATACCACACATACAAATTGACCGACTTAATAGAAAGGGAGGGTTCCAGAAAGTTACAATTTTATTTCTTTTATTATGCTTTAATTCAGAGTATTTTTCGTGCTATTATAAATGTCAACTGTCAATTTATTGAAAGAAGTTGAGGGTGTTTTCTTTCTCTACTTTCCGCTGGCCTTCAAGGTCATTTGACCTGACTGCAATAGACCTTTTTTACGGAGTTATGTCAAGCAAGTGGTGTATAAAACGAAACCAACGAATTTGACTGAATTGCAGCGATCCATTAGAACAATAATTGAGGCGATCCCGACTTCAACCCTTCAGGTCACAATGAATAATTTTTTCATCATGTGATGCGTATGCGCCAATGAGCATAGAAGTCATTTACGGTCTATCACCTTCAAAACCAGGGTGGCGCAATAGAACGTGCATATTTAGAAAAATGGATTAAAAAAATTAAAATTTAAAAATAGATTAAAATATAAATACAACAGGTATTGTTAAAATAAATCTAAAGCATTGTAGAGTAATAAATGGAGTTTATTTTTAAAAAATAACATCATCTAAATGGTGACCCTCTCTACGACGGCTCTCCTCTAACCGCAAACGAAAATTATTGAAAACTTTCTTCAGTAATATTGGTGTAATGGCTGCCATTTCACAACGGATATTTTCCTTGAGTTGAACGATGTTTCTTGGATTATTACTGTAGACTTTGTGTTTGAGGTATGCCCACAAAAAAAAATCAAGAGGCGTCAAGTCTGGACTACGTGGGGGCCATGGGATATCACCTCTTTTCGAAATACACGGCCCAATGAAAAAATGATGCAGCATCCTGAAACAATTTGCATCTTGCCCAATAAAAATTTTGTTTCTGCATTTCGTCTGCAGATTCGAGTTGAGTTGAAAAAATCTATTCGACGTTAACGATGGCAATTTATCGACACAAATTATTTATATGGCCGCCATAACCATTGAGCCCGTAGTTGAAGACTTTCCAGACTTTAGCGTTTTGATCTATCCACACTATACAACCGAGTCAGCACAATCGCTCGGTTTCGATTCGCTTATCGACATCGATATCCGCATACAGCTCATATGGCTCGTACTTAATATATTCCCAGAATCGATTCATGTTGCAATCGAGGAACATTTGGATTTATGTATTTTGGGCCATTTTATATTTTGAAGTAATACCCATGCAAATTCCAGGAAATTTGACTTACAATTATGGGTCATATTTTATATAACATTTTACACGAATTTGTATATAAATAAAATCTTTTGGTGACTTAAAAAAAACAACAACTGAATCATTTTTCTTTTTTTTTTTTTTTTTTTTTGACTCCACATCCACATAAGCAGTGTCATGTTTACGGTTGGGACTTCTAAAGTATTTAATTAAAAATAGTGAAATTGTTTAAAAACAACTGAAAACCATCGTTTTGGAAGATAAGTTACTGTTTTTATATGACGAAATTTTTTTCCGATGGACGAAGTTTACACAATCGTGACAACTACAGTCTTCACTATTTAAGTGGACGTTGTTGAATCGTCTTCTTTTCATACATAATATATTGACTTAGCCCAATTTTTCTAATGAGAATGGATATTTTTTTTTTTAAATTCTGTATTTATTATAGGTACAATCTGTTCTTGGACATTCAGTAATATTTACACTGGCCTACGTAACACTTATATACTAAAATTTTATTTTTGTTCGGGAACACTTCCTTGAGTGTCCCTACTGCTATATTGGTCCTGAATAGCCAGGTCCTGTGTGGATATATTGAATTACTTTTCAATCCAGCCCAATGGTTGAATTGGGATGGTTGTTTTGAATCTATGTCTGTACGCTACCATCATATATTGTTTTTAATTAACGAATAAGTCGAAAAACGGCTGAATTTTTTTTTTTTGCAAATCTCCCATTTTTAGAGGAGGATTCAGCCTTTTTTGTGCAAATTTTTCCGAATTTCCCCAATTTTTAGCCTAAACCACCCGTGACTATGTAACGTCTTTATCTGAAATATCAGCATCCTAGGTTCGTCATCAGTAGTGCTTTCAACTCAAAAATCCTTATGAAAGTCAAGAAAATACACACTATGGAGTCTCAGATGATTATTTCTGGTTGTTACAAACAGAATGACGAACCTTGTAGATCCCTCATCCTTTGATGATGGCGGAAAACTTCACACTTGTTTGTCACCGAATGTTGGTGAATACTCAAAGATACGCTTGTATGTATTAATAAATTATTAGATAGCAATAGGTAGAGATAGGTAGAGGGTGACAAGTGGAAAGTTTAACACAAAGCCTTGTGCTACCGCAGATTGCGAACGGACGTTCCTGACTTGTTTACAACATTAATTAAATTACGGCACTGGCAGTTATTCAGGCAAAAGTTGATTTACAACAGCTTCCATGTTTAAGTTATTTGCATATTTCTGCAAACAAAAACAAACATTATATTGTAGGCTAATGAGTGCCTGGCGAAATGAATTGGGAAAACAACAAAAAGATAACAAAAAAATGGTGCCTATAAACAAATGCATAAAAACGATGTGATGATGATAGGTGGAAGGAAGACCATGGTGAAGGTAAACAACTAAGAAAACCCAAAATTGTCATTCCACCGATTGTTCGCAGGTCCCGCGAAGTTTACAATTTAATTGGTATGTCGTAGCAATTCAGAAGCATTTCTGAAGGCACACAAGATATTTCGTTATTTCTAGTTGTTATTATCTTTGTTAGGGAAAAACTTAGTGCTGCTGTATTTAGTTTTTAAAATAGATTGTTTTAAATGGTGTTTTATAAACTTTCTTAAATGGAGACGAAAGAAATTCAAAAGATGCTGGAATTTTCAGAAAAATTTCCATGACAGACAGACAGTCGCAAAGAAATATTCTAAATCGCCAAAATAAACGAGCTAAGTGAATTCAGTCAACGTTCTTTTCCGTTGTTGAAAAATGCTCTGAATTAACGCACAATAAAAGTAGCAAAATTATAACTTACTGAACTTAATTATTAATATAACTGGCTGTCTACCGCTTGGAAAACCATTCAGTGTGAAGTATTCTAAGTAGCGTGTCAGTTCTCACAATTTCATTCGCAGACTTAAGATAGGAATAGCAGATTTAAAGATGTAAACCTAAGAAAAAATGGTTTAAATCGTATATTTGTATTCGGGTACTAAACAATAATTCAGTTGACAAACATTTTTGTTTTTAAAATCAATAAATTAGAGGCTGTACGGAAAAAATTAATATGGGCTAAACAGACATAATCGACTTAAAAAGACATGATCAAAAATCGTTTGGATCTTTAAACGCTATATTCTAGGTGTTGCATTTCATATAATGTATGCCATCATTCCTCCGGGTGAATATATAAAAGTGTGAGCTAAAAATTTTTAATTCAAATATGAGAATTATTTTCCATAGCTTTTGTGTTAAAGATATATTTTGAATTTTTTAACATTATGATAAAAAAAAGATAGAAAATTTTTGAGAAAATTTACAGATATCAAATCATTTATTGGAAACATCTATTCAAGTTTATTACGCATTACATAGTGTGCTCAATTCAAAACACTACATCTTAAATTTGTTCAAAATCCGACGTATTTAAACTGCTGGTACCGTTGAGTGAGTCTATAAATATAATGCGTGAAAGCTCATTGAGTATTATAAATTCTTCTGTATCTCATGGGTTCAGGGGAATTTCTTTTGTTAATACTAAACCAACTCGTGAAATTTCCAACTGATCGTTTACGGGCAAGATAACACTCTGTCCAGTGTATCTCAATACAATAATTTATCTGTGTTGTGTTGCTGAAAGAATTCAACAAAATTGAAAAGTAACTATAATAAAACACAAATAACCCAAGCACCGAAAGCGCAAACCGGGAAAATGGAGTTGTATTTGAAACTTTATGCCGGTTTTCCCAAAAGTAACGGTTTCGAAGAACCATTGCAACCGGTTTTTTTTTTCACTTCCTGTTTTAAAAAAATTGTGGAAATGTGTTAAAAATGGATTTGTATCGAATAAAAAAAACGTAAAACTCTGGAAAATAATCGGGAATTGATTCTGTTTCAGCATAATTCACCGTTGCCGGCTGTCTGGCGACAGTTTTACATATATAAATCGTAATATTAAAAAATTTTTTTCGAAAATGTTACATTTGACAAAGCTTATTCTCTTCCTGTGATATATTAACATTTATATGTTGTTATCAAAAATAGCTCAAATTTATATTGTGTTGTATTATATTATAATTTTCTTTAGAAATTTTGTAATGGTAGAGCAACGGCTCAAACTTTATTATAACATTATTGAAGGGCAATTAACGCAAGTTTTCTTTAACTTTTCCAAATAATAAAAATAATTACTATATTTTTTAACCTTAAAAGTGCTGCTAATGCTGACAAATAAAATATTGCGTTATTCTTTTAGTTGAAATACTGTAACCGATTTTATATAAGAGCAATGGTAACGCAATATAACTTCAGCAATGGTCACGCTATGGAACCCTACAATAGATCGTATTGTATAAATTTATAGAACGTATCGGTTGCCAAGTAAATAATAAGCCCTATATTTTCACTTTCGTATGCTGTCAATTTTGATATTTTGAAGATTTTCCGCGATATATGAGGCTCGTACGAGAAACATATTTCTTGTCCGTCAAACGGATGATGATTTTTCATCGTATGGTAAGATTTACACCCGACCCTGTAAGAAATGTTCAAGCACTTAGGCCGGGCAACTCGCCACAGTACCGGGAATAGGTTTTACGAAATCTTAACGATGATCCGTTTTTTGCGAAAATTAAAAACCGAGCACTCAACAATCACAGATTTTCTTTACAAATGTTGATCATAGTTTCAGAATGCGTTGCCAAATAATTTTTCAAAATAATGATACTCATTTTCCGCATAAAAACGCATATTCATAATTCAACATTGCTCCATAGAAAAATATGATCGACACGATACTTAGTATACGCGACTATCGTTCGCAAAATCCCTTCGAGTAGTTGAGTAATCGACAAATCTTCTAAGTACTTCTTAAACTGCGAGTGAGTCTAAAAATAAAACACGTGTAAGCTCACTGAATCTGAGAAGCTCTCATTTGTATCATTCATCGGATGCAAGGAAACAGAAAGCTCGAGAAACAGGTTTATATGTAATCGTTTTTTTTTTTTTTGCTGGCAAATATTATATTGCGGATAACTCGAAAACTAGCTTTTTGCAAAAAATCGAGCACTTGTACACTCTATAGTGCTATAATGTCATCTTCTATAAATTATGTAACACGGTTTGGTTATCGTAATATTAACTATATTTTAAGTTGATAAATAATAAGGCTCATAACAAAAATTTGTGTCAATTTCAGGATTTACGCATTTTCTCTGTGCAGAAAAATCTAACACTTTATTACCTGCGCTCATAATTTTTTATCACTTTTTTTCTTTTAAAGTAGTATTTTTGAGAGAAAAGAAAAGAGAGAAGAGTAATAAATGGAGTTTATTTTTTTTTAAATAACATCATTCAATGGTGACCCTCTCTACGACGGCACTCCTCTAACCGCAAACGAAAATTATTGAAAACTTTATTCAGTAATACTGGTGTAATGGCTGCCATTTCACCACGGATATTCTGCTTGAGCTGAACGATATTTCTTGGATTATTACTGTAGACTTTGTGTTTGAGGTATCCCTACAAAAAAAAGTCAACAGGCGTAAAGTCTGGACTACGTGGGAGCCATGGGATATCACCTCTTTTCGAAATCAGTCTGCCAGAGAACATCTCTTCACCACCGCCATGGAGTCATTTGATGTGTGACAGGTAGCTCCATCTTGTTGGAACCAAGTTCTGGAATTCACTATTCTTGAACTGCCAATTTCTGGATCCAAAAATCCGTCCATCATCCCAGCATAGCGTTCCGTATTAACCGTGACGTTTTGGCCCCGCGCATTTTCGAAGAAAAAAGGACCAATTATTCCTCTGCCAGAGATTGCAGCCCATACTGTCACTTTAGGACTATGCAATGGTTTCTGGTGTTTGTTTTTGGGATTTACACTGTTCCAGCAACGACAATTTTGACGGTTTACGAACCCATTCATAAGGAAATGAGCCTTGTCAGAGAAAAGGATATTGTCAAAATTGGAAAATCGATTAAGCAATTCATTAGCAAATGCGAGCCTTGCTATGAAGTCAGACTCTTTCAATTCTTGTGTTAATTGCAGCTTATATAGATGCAGTTTAAGATCCAATGTTAAAATTCGTTGCAAACTTCGTCGCGATAATTGTAAGACAGACGATCTCTTGCGAGTTGACATTTGTGGATTTCCTCGTACTGACTCCATAACTCTTTCAACATTGTCTTTGGTCCTAGATGTTCTTGGGCGACCATTTGATTGTGGTTTAAATATTGAACCGGTCTCTTCAAAATGCTTTACCCATATTTTAATTAAATTAGCACTCGGAGCTTCACTAATTCGGCGTAGTCCATATTCAGCACAATATAGTCGCCTAGTAGCAATATATGAACGAGAGTTCTCGTAAAATGCGCGCACGCAAAATGCGCGACGCTTCCCGTCGAAGTGATTCATAGCCACTAAAACTCCATGAGCCCACCAACCAAACGATGTCCCACATTAGGTGGTTTAATGTATTGTATTGAGCCCGTAGAATTCGGCTCCGTATTAATAGCGCAATGCAACATGATTGTAGATTGTTTCTTCCAACGTCACATTGGGAGGCAAAATCCCAAAATGCGGATTAATGCAAATATGTCCTTATGGTGGAAAATGTAATTATAAGTGGACATTTTTTTGTTCACCATATTATTGTTTTAAATACATATTATTTTTCTAATTTATTCTAACGGATCTTAAATTGTTTTGAGCGAAATATTATTTTCGTTGCCGGTTTATTTGACGCCAATACCCTTTTTATTATTAGTCATTTATTTTAGACATTTAGCCAATGTTTTGAAATATTTTTAAAATTTAGAACCGAAAGTAATTGCATCAGTTTATGTCGATCGGCTGGCGTATACACCATCTGGCCCAAATGCAAAACAAAAAAAAAACTCTTGAAAAACGTTTAGATACGCTGCCAAGCAGTTATGCAGTAATGACCATTGGAGGCACCATCGATTGATGGAACAAATTGTGCTTGAAAAAATTAATTAACAGTTTTCTGAAGAGTGGTATTGTTTTTTTCTATTGTGTTTGACTATTTATCACAAATTCAAGAGAAGTTTATTGCTTGAACGTTCGTATTAGAATGAAAATTAATATACTTATATTAATACCATTACTTTTCAAAATTCTAATATTTCTACATTCTTTGTTTTACATTGCTTTTACCTACCATTTTTGCAAAGTTAGATTTAGTCCATGTATGTGCATTCTTTCTCACCAAATTTATTTGTCCCAATTGTAACACTTTTAGATTGCATCATAGTAAACGACTTTTCGACATAACGCCATATAAGTGGACTTGTCAAATATTGATTATTTTTCCGGTTAAAATTTATTATTTAATTATTTTTATTTTAATTATTTTCTATAAAAAAAGGGTTATGAGCCAAGATGGTAAATTTTGTCAACCAATTGCGCAGCTTCCATTATGCTCAGACTTAATCTTGATATAATTTAAAATTTTTTCTCTGAATTTTCATCCACATCGTATTTATTTCCCTTTCTTTCTGTATAGATTTAAAGATATTACTTAATTTCTTAGGTCGAAGGTGGGTGATGAAACAGATTCATGATCATCGAAGCACAATTTGGCCCTAATTAACGATTTTTGAGCAAATTTTTGTATCAAAATATGCTAACAAAAATGCAGCAGACTCTGAAATTTTATTTACAAAAATCGGTTCATCACTTATTTGAAAAAGCTGCGAAAAGATTCATAAAATGTACATTAACCCAAAAGGATATATGAGTGCAGAATAAGGGTTGATTTACAACCACCGAAATGTTAAACGTTTTCAACAATACTAAATCCTCCGAATTCTCCCACATTTTACACAGCAGTCTGACGTAATATAATTGACATGAATTTAATTAAGTTAGAGATTAGGGATTAAAGCGAAAAATTAAATTTACAACCATTTACAATTTCTGGCTGCGATCTAGCAAAATATCAGACTGTGCGAACTTTTGTTAAGGTTGGTAATGATTTGCAACCGCTATTGTGTTCCAGGCCATTTGTAAGTTAGACACAGGAAGAAATTACAGATTCTTACAGACATAAACTTAGTACTGGAGGTGAGAGAAAGATAGATTAAATAATTTCAATATCGTAACCTCACATTTTGTAAAAGAACAGTGCGTACCTTCCCCGACAAAGTGAACTGCAATTGAATTATAATAATTTACAGTTTCTGTTACACAGTCATTTCAATCATTAAGATCACCAAGTAAACTTCGATTACAACCAAAAACAGAACAGTGAAATCTTAATCTTTTATAATGGCTAGTACGGCTTTTTAAGGAATGACCAGAGTCCAATTGATAAGCGATTACATTTCATGTCGTAATCATAATTACCACAGTACAACCAAACATAATTATATAGAAATATATATATATATATATATAATTGTTGCGTTACTTATTGACAGACGGACTAACTAAGCTTCGCCCAAACCAAACGACTAATGCTAGAATCACCAAAATTTTTAAATTCACGTGCCTCATAGAGTAGGCATTTTTCAAAATTCACACTTTTTAGGGATAAAAACGGGTAAAAAGACAAAAATCAGGTACCAATGTCCAGCTAAGATGGCGTTAGTTATAATCAGAAAAAAATGGTGTTCGCATTCCCCATATGAGGTAAGCATGCGGTAAGAGATGACGTTTCGAAATTCGTACTTTTGAGGATAAAAACAAGGACGAAGAGGACAATGACCAGCTTTCGCATTTTTAAGGGTAGAACGGGCGAAAATAAATAGTATGAATAAGAATGGAATTTTGCAACAATCTTATTTTCAAACTTAAAGCAGCTAACCATTGCCCACTTCAATCGGATACTGCCATATTTATAATAATTGGCAGTACCCATTCCCCTTCATCATATGTTTGTGACAGGAAGAGATTTTTTAAAAATTCTTACTTTTATTAATCAAAACTGACAGGAACAGGGAAGAAATGCTACCATCACGTAGTACATCTCACAGAATTAGCGCGCAACAAGAAAAGTTGTAGCAAAATTTTTACTTTTGGGTGCAAAAAGGGCCAAAAATAGTATCATCGCTAATAAGAAATTGCTGCAACTAAAATTAAGAAAATGCGTTTGTATACTATTGTATGCCGCACTTTTAGTCTGGTCGCCATTAAAAATTATGTTTTTAGATATTCGTCACCTTGAGGACTACACCAATAAAGGCTGAGGACAAAATTGGTATCATCGTCAATAATAAGAAGATGAATGTACCTATAGAGTGGTGAAATTAGGTTTGTAGGTTTCAACTATCAGTGTGGGTAAGGAATGAGAAGAGGTCCGTAAAAATTCAGGCGGAAAAAGTCGAACAACAAGGTAAAAAATTTAACTATCGCTCAAAATAAATGACTGATGCTGGAATAAAAAAAATTAATGTGGGTACTACTATTGCGATGTAGGCGTGCGACTAAAATATATTCCCTGAAACGCCCTCATTCAGAGAATCAAACAGTTACAAAATGTTCAAAGTGGGTAATGAAATTGGGAATGTATGCGCGATGAAGATAAATTTTCGAAAATTCTTACTAATAGGAGAAAACGAGGGATAAAGAAGTCAATGAATGAGAGCACCCAATAAAAAATAGTTGAAACAGAAACCACAACTCACTTTTCTTGCGAAGTAGCTGCGCAATGTTAAGAGGTATTTTGAAATTCATGCTTTTATGAACACGAAATAAATGGGACAAAAAATGAACTATAAGTTAGAGCAGAATGCCGCAGCTGAAAAGACTTGCGGCCTGTCCGCGCTTTAGGAATGAATTTTAAGAAAATTGTTTTTTATGGAAAAATCGCAATCGGGGGAGAACAAGCCCGATGATGTAGTCTAGACTAAAATGCTGCAGTGATAATAACGTAAGCTGTGTTGTCCGAAATTTGAACTGTTCGGAGCTCAACCTCAAGTGACATGAAAAAAATTGTGATCATTAAAGCCACAATCGTTAAAATTGGTAAGAAGGTTATTCCAAGAATGTTCAACAAATAACAAAATAAATCAAATTTCGTTTAAATTTTTTTAAGTTACGGGCGCATACCTGCTACTACATGATGTAAAATGAAATAAAATGCAACTATTAGTATTAGAAAAAAAAACCACTGGGAATGTGCCCCTCATTCAAGATATATGATGGAAATGCATATACTCGTATACCAACTTACCGATTGTTGGGAAAAATTAATTTGGTTTAATTTATGCCAATAAATACAGTTACTAATGACTCCACGTCAGAGATATGTAAAATATATAATATGACTAGGCCATGTGCTAAGAACACGAAATGCCTGTTAGTGTCAATTTCAATAACGGAGTTGTACATTTTGGAGTTTGGTCACAGTAAAAACTTAATCTTACTCAAGTTAACCAATTAAATTATTCAGCTTTACTGAATTTTGGCAATAACTTTTTTCAAGATTGTGAACAGCATAATAATAAAGATGCCTGGAATTTGTCAGCGCACGTACAAATGTGTGGAAGTGGAACACGCCACTTCCTTTGATAAATTCCTCAGATAAATATGAATATATTCAGGAAATACACAAATGTTCCCCCTACGTAGTTTGAATTGAGAGAAATTTACACAACATGTGCATGAATACGTGTATGTTGAACAACTTGTAAAATACAGGAAAAAGTCACACACTTCCGGTCGCATTTAGGATGTACGAAATGTTTGGGTTGCTATGCTATATTGAAGTTTCCTAGCAAATGTTTATTAAATAGAGTATAGTTTACACAGATAGAGATTACTTCATTCAGTTTATACTGACTCAGTAAAATAAAGGCCAGTTGTAAAGGTCTTCAGGTAAAATATAATATTTATACAATATTTATACATAACAGAGCAAATGCAAATGCAGATCTTACAAAGTAAGCTTTATAGTGCTGTAATCTAGGTCATATTATTGCTGCAATAAAAAAAAAACAGCCACATGGTTATTTCGAAATTCGCAAATTCTTATGCTAAGACATGAAATCATTACGAATACACACAAAAGCGGAATTAGATAGTTCCAGATCTCGGTAGCAGATGAATATTTTTGGCAAACACACAAATATTGTACTCTAATTGGACCCGAGAATATCACTCTATTGAGTTTTTGCAGTGTTCATATGAAAGTGTGGGTTTTCATTCTATTGTGCGGGAGGTACGGGAGGGATTATGTTTTCTCGGCCAATTTTTAAAAAGATTAGAAATTAATGTAATGGACAAAAATCCAGGTATTTGCACCGCACTAAAAAAAACTGCAGGGGGACTTAATTTCGGAAAATCGACTAATTCGTATGGAAGGTACCAGAAGTGTAGGGCGATGTTTCATTTTAATTTTAAGACCTGGATTCGGCAAGTGCTTCACGTATCCCAAATAAAAGATGTGAATATGAGAATGTACTTCTTCTTCAAGGTAGTATTCCTTATTGACCGTACGACCTTGTGGCAAGAATTCATGATGCACCACGATATTGCAATCGAAAAAAAAGTGAACACAACCTTCACATTTGGCCGAATTTGACGTGCTTTTTTCGATCTTGGCTTTCTGGACGTTTCCATCCCATGATTTGGCACCAGTTATGACCTTTTTGAGGAAATCGTCGTTGACGACGTTCAACAGCTCCTGAGCTATGTCCATGCGACGTAGTTTTTGCTCAAAATTTAGTAAGTTTGGAACATTCTTCGCTGCCGCACGTTTCATGCCTAAAATATCCGTAAAAATTGCTTGGCATGAGCCGAACGATATGCCAACATTATCAGCAACCTCTCTAATAGTGATTCGATGATTATCCAAATCATTTTCTTCACTGCTTCAATGTTTTCATCCGTTGTTGATGTGCTCGGGCAACCAGGACAAGCATCGTCATTGACATCTTCTCGGCCTTCCTTAAACCGGTTATACCATAATTGAACTTGTGTTCTGCTCATAGTAGGTTCGCCAAACGCCACAGTCAACATTTCAAATGTCCTTGCACAATTTCATTTTTTACACAAAACTTAATACAGTTTCTTTGATCCATTTTTTCGAATAAAAAAAATCGAAGAGCACACCAAAGCACGACTAACCTTTTTATCTGTCAAAAACAAACTGACAATCCAAAATGGCTGATATTGTCAACATATATAACAGACATGTGTACCAACATAACAGAAAAAAATGCGAAAATCGAACATACGTAACTCACGAAATTTGAAAATAAAGGTTATTTTTGATCACACCTCGTACACAGAACTTGGACGATTTCAGTACAATCGATAGCAAATAAGTTAACCATAATAGGTAATTGGAACTGAAAAAAAGTGAGCACAACCTTCGCATTTGACCGAACTTGACGTGCTTTTTTCGGTCTCGAAATTATTCACGTCTGGACTACGTGGGGGTCATGGGATATCACCTCTTTTCGAAATCAGTCTGCCAGAGAACATCTGCTTCACCACCGCCATGGAGTCATTTGATGTGTGACAGGTAGCTCCATCTTGTTGGAACCAAGTTCTGGAATTCACTATTCTTGAACTTTCAATTTCTGGAGCCAAAAATCCGTCCAACATCTCAACATAGCGTTCCGTATTAACCGTGACGTTTTGGCCCCGCGCATTTTCGAAGAAAAAAGGACCAATTATTCCTCTGCCAGAGATTGCAGCCCATACTGTCACTTTAGGACTATGCAATGGTTTCTGGTGTTTGATTTTGGGATTTACACTGTTCCAGTAACGACAATTTTGACGGTTTACGAACCCATTCATAAGGAAATGAGCCTCGTCAGAGAAAAGGATACTGTCAAAATTGGAAAATCTATTAAGCATTTCATTACCAAATGCGAGCCTTGCTATGAAGTCAGACTCTTTCAGTTCTTGTGTTAATTGCAGCTTATATAGATGCAGTTTAAGATTCAATGTTAAAATTCGTTGCAAACTTCGTCGCGATAATTGTAAGATAGACGATCTCTAGCGAGTCGACATTTGTGGATTTCCTCGTACTGACTCCATAACTCTCTCAACATTGTCTTCGGTCCTAGATGTTCTTGGGCGACCATTTGATTGTGGTTTAAATGTTGAACCGGTCTCTACAAAACGCTTTACCCATATTTTAATTAAATTAGTACTCGGAGCTTCACTAATTCGCCGTAGTCCATATTCAGCACAATATAGTCGCCTAGCAGCACTATATGAACGAGAGTTCTCGTAAAATGCGCGCACGCAAAATGCGCGACACTTCCCGTCGAAGTGATTCATAGCGACTAAAACTCCATGAGCCCGCCAACCCAACGATGTAGGCGCCTCCCCGCCTGCGCCTTTTCTACCCCGCGAAAAAAAGATGATGCAATATGCACGTTCTATTGCGCCACCCTGTACTAAAAAGTCGGCCGAACCAGATTACATTTTGAAAAGATTGAGCAAAACTTCGTCTTATTGATAGTTCATATATTTTACGATAATAGAAGTTAATGGCGACTGGCAATATTTTCTCCAACAAAATGCATTCCAGAATAAGCATAAAACACTAAAGTTCGCATGGTCTAATACCCGAATAAATGCGCTAAAAAATGTCAATTTTTTTCAATTTGCATGGGAGATGTCGAAATGATGTGTTTAATCGGTTATTTTATCAAATTCAACAAGCATTTCAACAAATTGAATTTCCGAAAGTAAAGGGTGATTTTTTAATCGTAGTTTTTTTTTTTTTTTTAATCGAATAATACACTCAAATTTGTATCATATATTAATTGGTCTTTGTCATTTACTTTTTAAACATGATTTCATGTAAATGTTGTCCGCAGCTCCGTCTCAAAATGTCCATTCGGAAAGTCCAATTTTTCGTCACTTTTTCGATCATTTCGGCCTGTATTCTACGAATAACGAATGTTATGTTATCCCGTAAGGCTTCAATAGTATTCGGCTTGTCCACATAGACTAACGACTTGACACAACCCCACAAGAAATAATCAAGAGGCGTTAAATCGCAAGATTTTGGTTCGCCGTTGACGGTAACGTTTCTTCCACGGTCGCCCTTGAAGAAAAATGAACCTATGATAAACCACCACACCAGACTGTCGTTTTTCTCGGGATGCATCGGTAATTCATGTATGGCTGTTCATCACTCTAGATGCGGCAGTTTTGCTTGTTTACGTATCCGAATTGTTGATTAAGCAGGTCGATTATGACGACCATAAAATGGTCGTATCAAACGATGCACATTTGTCACAGAGCACGAATTTTGATAATAAATTTCAACGATTTGCAATCGTTGCTCGTTTAGTCTTTCCATGATGAAATGGCAGGGTATACTGTACGTTTTTCACTTTGACAGATGACGTTTGGACGCCATTACCAACTAGTGCTGCCAACCTGAAAAACTTAAATGTTAAAAGATAACCCTATATATCAATTTGTATAGGAAGTAACAGAATGGGTGGGGCGCTATAGCCCACCTCTAATCTCCGTCTGGGGTCCAACCAAAAATTAGCCCGTATCTAGTTTTAAGAAGTTTCAGTTAAAAAGCCGGAGAAACAAACATCGCTCAATTGAACTCAAATCTGATGAAATATATTTGGTTAAAATATGCTTGGTGCTATAAATGTTTTTTTCAGGGTATTACATTTCTGGCGAGCAGAGGTAGAAGATGTACTGCAAACCGCGATCACGCACTCTTCAAGGTAGTGCAAACGTCTTCCGAAAAATGTCCCGGGAAAATTATATTGATTGCCTCCAACCGGTTGGTGATAAATTTCTATTTGTATGTAATGGAAACGGACGTATATAAAGTGTGCAATACTGGCCCATGGTTCGGTACATACAAATGGGGTGTCAAAGTAAAGTATTATGAATAGCGTAACTACAATTTAGATTTGAATTTAAGTAAATTTAGCGCATAAGTTTTGCTTTAATAGTGCAGCAATCCCGTAGGTAATAGACGAAAAGTATTTTGATTTATAGTGACATAAACAAATAAGGCGCTACAACTTTCACGGGAATTTGAACATATTTAGCAAATGTGATTTGATTGTCAGATATGAAGCTTGCTGAAAGACGAGCCCATATTTTTAAATAGTTTTATGTATTTTGCATTATGAAATAGTCACGTTAATGTCTTCAATTGGGTTCATAACAGCATTCTTTCGGATTCGATAGTGCTAACATTTTATAGTCAGTATTGACTGTGTAATCAAATCACCGATCAATATACTATCATTCACCAGTCATCGGAAAATACACTTTTTATGGTGAGTAGTTTAAACATTTTCCGTTCTCAAAAACTAAGTAGATGTAACAGAAATATTAATTTTAAACATTTTCCGCTCTCAAATTAAAAGTCAAAGTAGTTATAACAAAAATATAATTTTAAGGTTTACCTAGATTTTGGTTCGACGTTATAGGTCGAATACAGATTCTACCAATTTCTATCGGTTTGTCCAGTTGCCAGTCCAGAGTAGAGTTGTGGATGCATTAAAGTGCATAATATTGCAGGGGACCAGAGTACACATTTCAAATAGGTATAGTATGTTATAATAAAAAGAGTATGATTTGTGGTAATTTATATGGAAGTACCTGAAGGAGTGTGACAAATTGGCTCATCATTTAAACGTTAAAATAAGCACATAACGTGTGGTCAAATTTTACATGAATCGGACTCAAGAATTCAAAATTATGAGCCATCGAGTATAGTAGTTTCAGTAAGACGGACTGAAATACATATGTATATATTTCGTCTATGGTCTTTCTGCGTTGGTACAAATCAGTATAGTAAGGTATACACGTAGAGTAGAACAAAGGAATCAAAATTATAGCTCTCTGAATTATGGCAGAACTATTGATTTCTGCCAATTTGGTAAACTTGTAAGGGACGGGGCAATGGAATCCATTATCATTCAAAGAAATAAGTTTACTGAATGTCTAATGAGAGTTAAATTGTACTGAATTCAATCCAACTAAATGAAAAATATGAATCCAGATATAGGGTGGGGGTACACATCGTTAGACATGAGTAAAACTTATTGGAGGAGACGATGTAGAGCCTTGGTAGAATAAGATTGTATTTATGTAAGCACTTTTTAAGATGAATGAAACATACATATCTGCCTGCCTGACAGCTAATTGACTGGCTGGTGAACATTTTAAATCTATGCGGATCCTGACGAGATTTTTCTATTTGTAATATTTTCTCAGGTCGCAGTTTGTGATTGAAATTGACTAAAATAGCACTATGGTACTTTTAACAGGAATTTATTATACGTAGGCATAGTATTTCGTATCGGTTAATACAATTCGTCACATTTAACTTACTGCTTTTGATGCCACATGTAAACTCTGATATATATGGAGTAACAGAATCTTAATCTCGTTATCTGAAATCGTAATCGGACCATTTCTTCATTTGGGTGAAGTATTTATTCAAAGGCATGAGTGTGAGTGTTCCAAAAGAAGCAATCCTACTACAGCTCGTCCTTTAATCAGTTTTCAATAGACTAAACTCAAACTGAACTTAAAGCTTATCTGACCTTTTGCCTGTGGACATAATCACCTCCGTTAAGCATAATTACCTAGTGGCAGCTTGACGTGACGTGACGTGGATCTGATGGGAAATAATAGAAAGATTATTGTTTCTAATTATCGAAATAACTGGGAAAAAATTAATGAGATTGCTATTGTATTAATTGTATACATAATTTATTGCTGGGATTTCATTCTTATATGCGTATCAAATTCTGCCTACCAAAGGACCTAAGAGTTAAACACAAAATCTCCCAAATTATTGTTTTTTTTTTTATAAAATTGAACAATATTATTGTTTCCATTTAAATTCGACAGTATACAAGGGCACTGACACTCACAATATTATCTTTGATGAATAAACAAATGCGAGTGAATCAAGTATTTGAATAATAAATTGAATATTGAAATTGAATTGAATAATTACCAAATTTAAACATAATTAAGTTATTATTTTAGCCATTTCAAATCATCTATAGCATAAACTATTCAATTGCAATAAATGTAGATTAAATAATAAAAAAATTAAATAATAATAATAAGGAAAGAAAAGAATATCGTGGCAAAAAATTCGGAAAATATATGTAATATTTGTGCATACATTTTAATTGTCGTTTTGTTATTAACGTCAATTACAATTTCAAGTATATAAAAAAACTAAATAAATAGTGGCAAACCAAATTTTTCCAACAAATTTTTTCAACACTGATTTGTGGACAGATTATCAGTAGCTGATATCCATGGTAAATATCGTGTACTGCATTGTTCTTAAACTTTAGAAATTTTAGCTTTAGTTTTACAGCTTTGCTTTCCTTTTTCGATCTCATATACGAATTTAAATAATAATTATATCAAAGGACTAGACAAATGCATATGCACCTCCACTACCTGTGGTGCAAATGGCACCAGAAATACATATTTGGGAAAAGTTACATAAAACACTTCTATGAATATTTCTGAAATGTATGACTAAGTATATTGGACTGTATTCATCTTTCTCATTGACTGGCAAGCATTTGACGCCTCTAAATTAGTAACAAGTATGTGTTTCATGAATTTTTAATTCGGTTGAGTGCTGTCCGTCTGCCTACATCTACATTTACATAGCGTTACAATTATCTACAGAGCTGGAGAAAAATGGATCAGATAAATACTCCGCCTTCACTGTCTCCCAAAATAATGTGCGATTTATCGAATTTTAATTTTCCTTAATTCGTCGCCTGAAATTATTTAAATTGTTGTGAATTATATAGCGTTCCAATGTTGTTGCTGACATTCCACATTGGCTGAATGTAGGATAGGCAAATAGCTTAACAACATTACAAAATTATTTAACAAATAGATTCAAAATTATTGCTTTTTTTGTTTAACTTTAACTGCATGTTAAAACAACTAAATAGAAAGTAATGAATAAAATGTAGATATCATTGAAAGTATAATTATCAAATACCGAATTCAAATATTCATTTCATCATTCTTGGACCCAAGTTTTGTCATTATGCACTTACATTTTAACGATAACAATGGACACAACATCAAAACCATGGCAACCAGCCAGCATCTGCACTGACGTTCCAAGTATCTCCAAGAACACTATGCTAAAGACAACATAAAATAGTCAACGATGACGTTGTAATAACTGCCATCAGTATCGTCACGATATTATCGCCTGAAACCTGAGCTAAGTACTGAATATGATTTCAACGACCAGCAACGGAAAGAACTATACTTCGACTGAAAATCCACTCGACTTGACAGCGACCATATAAATTGCATAAGTAGAGTCGTGGTCATGGGACGTCGTACAGTTGGAAAATGGATTGCTGAACTGTAGATTGCCACTGCACTTAACGCTTTACGCACTGCCATTGTTGTTTACTTTGTTCTCAAGGGTCTTTTTATGCCAACATTCCCCACCAAAGAGAATTATAAAAAATTATGTTTTACGTCAAGGCAATCTGAAAGATATTAAAAAACGAAGAAAGTTTAGTAGACGGATGTTGTGACAATATAAAATATTATAAATTTGATGCAACAGTAGTAGCAATATGAAAAATATAATTTACTTCTGCATAAATTACTAGGAAATTATGCTTTGGACCCTTGACCATGTTTTATAGTCAAAATTTGATTGACGAAGCGTATCGTGTTTACACAGCAAGAGAATTATAAAGCTCATAAAGCTTTTAACAGTAGTTATGTATTTAATAATAATAATGGTTGGTTCGCTAGGCAATTTTGATGGAAAAAATCAAATCAGTGCTTCTCTTCCTTTCGATGTGCAGTTTGTACTTATATTGACCGCACTTGGTTCAGGGTTTTAGTGATCAACTTAAGCAGGGATCAGCATGCGAGTTGGTATAATTTTCTGGTGTTTAGCTACTTTCGATTGGGACACAAACCGTTCATTTCAACGCACAATAATTAGTTATAATGGTTAATTCACTGTGCTGGAATTTGCTTATACATAAACGCGTTAATGCAATTTCCAACGGAAGATACATTGCATTTAGTCCTTCAATTTTCCAGATCAATTATTTTTAAATAATATGTTGTTTAAAGCAAAACAGTTTTGAGTCATATTGCGTTTAGAAAAGCTTGAGATTTATCGGAAATTTGAATTTTTATGTTCTGTAATTAAACATGTAGTTTCTAATACATCATATGTAAACATTCATCCGAAGGAATGAACATATATATATATATTTTAATTCGGCAAAAATGTAACACCTAAGATACAAAGTAGCATTTGACCAAATATGTTTCATCAATTTTTATGTTTGTCTGGCTGGTAGATACGATAACTACCGCAAATCCTTCTAAATTTCTTAACATTGCACGATCTAGTTTTGTAGATGATATATATCGGCTCACGTCTTCTCGTACCTCCCAAACAAATTAACCTATTTTCAGAAATTCATTTTTCTCCTGTAATGCCCAATTCGTAGACTACAGCAACTCGAATATTTGTACAAAGTTTTTGCATATAATTCTTGGTAATATTCACTGCTTCTGGTACCTTAGATACATATTCTCAGATTCAGGTCTTCTATCCGGTTTCACTAAATTTATTTCAATACTCTAAGAATTTAGTAAGGTTCTGTATAAAAATAAAAGTGGACTGCAGTTTCTCCTAACACGTAGACTGCAACTACCTGAGTTTTGTTCCAATGTTTTGCTCTAAAAAATTTATGTAAAATTTCAGGAAACCGACTGGCCTACCAAGCCCCCTCCGGCTTCTGCCATATAAATGACTGGCCCATTTATTTGTAGGTTTCTACGTAGTTACACTGACTCAAAATATGGCACATATTGAAGTTTCCTAACGTAGTATCCGAGAGCGAAAATTAACCGCATTCTCATTCCTCTTTCGGTACCTCCAAATCAAATTTCGATTTTCGCATGCGGCAGCCTAATTTAATAAATTGGCAATCCTTACGGTGTAAACTTCAAATATTTTTCCACTCTGCCTTAGCAAATTTAAATATTAAAAGTATATAGATTGCTGTGTTTTTCGCTTTGAAAAGGCACCATAAACCTGTTCTGCAAGTTTCAAAAAAGCCAAAAATTGTGAAGTGTGGCAACGAACAGCAGACGTAGTGTTAAAAACAATAAAGTTATTTGTGCACAATGCAAATTGGAGATAGAAGATAGGGAGGAAAGCTTAGAATGCGATAAGTGCAACAAAAACTTTCATGCTGTTTGTACTGAGTTAGACAAACGTAGATACTTGGTTAAGCATGAGAATGAAGAGTATGTTTGTCATCTCTGTTGTAACAACAATTGCTCGCTGAAAGCAGAGCTGAATATAATCAAAACGGAATTGACAAAACTGGATCATCTCCCTCTCTCATGCAAGAAACAATGACTTATGTCAAATCAATTTGATGAAAGGGAGTATCAGAAAATAAGAAGATAGAAGCTGTACAGAAGAAGAATAAGGCGCTTAGCGCAGAAATTTCAAGAACTCTGTAAAATTTTTAAATGATCAGAGTAAAGAATGATTGCCTCGTAACGGGTGTAAAGATGAGTGATGGTGTATCAGCTGTGGATACCGTTTTGAAATTGTCGAGTGATGCTGCTGTTGTAATGTCAACTGGAACAATTAGTGATGCGTACTATCTGAGAAGGAAAAACGCGTCAAATGGTAAACAGTCGGTAGTCGTTAAGTTCAATTCGAAAAAAATCTAAAGACCAACTGATGTCTATTAAACCAAAATTGCGGAAAAATGATGAAACCAAAAGCGTATATGTTCAAAACTATCTGAGCAGAGGAACAATGAGTTTATGGAACTATGCGAAGTCATTATAAACCGTTGGCTGTATATCAATTTATGCAGCAAATGGTTGAATTTTTATTAAAATAAGTGAACTGTCGAAGCCGAGAATAATCAGATGTGCTGAGGAAGTAGACGCATTGTTATTAGAAGTAACTACTCATCAACCGCAAAATAGCCGGTCCCAGAAAGTGCATGACGTTTATAATGATTCTGATAATTATTTATCACCCAAAATGAAATATATATTTATTATTTTGAGGAGATTCCTTTATTCTTTTTTACTTTTTTATTTTTATAAACCAATATTTTCAATCTTTTGAAGCATTTAAGAATTATTTCAGTGATTCAGAACACAATATTTTCAGGATTTTTCTGTAAATATCAGGAGCACATCTTCGATGTCTAAATTTAACCAATATAAAACATTAATTTCAAAAATTTCGCATTTGCCTGCTGTTATAGCAGTTCAGGAAACATGGTTTAATAAAAATCTTGATCAGATTTATAACATACCTGCATATAAAGCTGTACATTGTTGTAGATCTGGTAGCTATGGTGGTACCTCTATTTTCGGTAAGCATAATATTCCTTTTACAGTGGAACAAATTTCGAATCAAAATTCTGTATTTATTGTATTTATTCGTATTGTCCGCACATCATGTATATTTGTAGCTGACGCAAACATTGACCTATTGAACGATAATTCATCTGCTGAACTTTTTAACAAGTTATGACATTGCTAGCCATCATAATTTAATTACGCGTTCGCTTAGTGGAACATGCATTGACCATGTATATAGCAATTTACATAAACCAACGGAAATGGATTCAACAGAATGTATGTAGTTTGTCGAACCATAACATTATTTCTTGTAAGGTTTACATAAAGGCGCACACAAAGGATTTTGTTACAAAAAAATACTTTAAATGTGATTATAATAAAGTAAAAGACTTTATTCAGAATGAAATGAACGAAATGCAAGGTTTGCCATATACTGGTTACCCATCGGTTGACACATCTGCTTAAATTAGTTGTGTCAAATATGCTATAGATAATTCTGCAGTTCAAAAAGAACAAGCTACATGTTTGAAATATCGTATCACTCCTTGCGTAAACATTAATTTACAAAAACTGATAGCATATAAAAAGCGTCTGTTAAAGCAGCGAAGGAAAAAGTCAACTAGAAATATTGAAGCAAAATTGAAAGGGATTAGCAATATTACTAAAATAGCTAACAATTGTTCTACGAACAATTACTATGTTGATAATCTGGGCAGAGAAACGATCCTATGAAATTCTGGGTTTTTATCGCTGAAACACTTGGAAGAGTATTATACAAGCAAATCAATGTAAAAAATGCCGGTGGTGAACTTGTTGCAGATAAAGTTCAGAAAGCTGAAATTTTAATGAATTAAAATAACAAATAATACAACTCCTTTCGGATACGTGTCATGCCTTGGGAACATTAAGAAACTGTAATAGCAGATTTCAAGTTAGAATAACTAAGCTTGATGAAATGAGAAATATCATATCCAATTTAATATCGGGAAAAAGTCCGCCTCATGATAACATTTCGGCAAAAAATCTTAAAATATGTGCTGATAGTGTGACCCCACATTTGGTTAACATCTTTAATGATATAATTTCTGTATATCCCGAAATATTAAAAATTAATAAAATTGTACCAATACCTAACGAGAAAATATCTACTTCCGTTGATAAATTTCGTCCAATATCAATATTTCCCGTTATAGACAATGTTTTTGAACATATTTTGCATACACAACTCTACATATTTTCAAGATAACAATTTGTTAAATGATTTTCAATATGGTTTCAGAAAAGGTTGTGAAATAGAGGAGGCAACAGTTAATGTGAAAAATTTTATATGTAAATCGTTGAATAACGGGCAGAGGGGTGTAGTTGGAGTTTTTTATGATTTGTCAAAAGCGTTTGATCTAATTGATCATGATATCTTACTTCAGAAACTCAGATATTATGATCTGCATGACAAAGAACTTTTTTTTCTTAAAAAGCTTTTTAACGAATCGGCTATAATTTGTAAATATTGTTAATAATAAAAGTATTTGAAACCGGCGCAGTCCCCCAAGGAAGTGTACTGGGCAACTTTTTATTTTCTCTTTATATAAATGACTTGAAAAATATTGATTTATCAAGTAAAAAGTTTGTGTACGCTAATGATATTGTTATTTTCTATCCACATAGATATGGATGAAGTCTACAGTATCACCTGCCACAGGTTTATTGTATACATTTAAAAGCAAATTTGATCGAAATGCAAAGTTTCTAATATTTCATGCTATAATTCAAAGTCATTATAACTATTCAGCCATTATGTACGGTTATAAAAAGAGTTCTGAATTAAAATCACTCCAACGGCAACAGAATAAAGCGCAAAAAGCTGTAGCGAACTTGCCGAATTTCATATTGTACGCCTCTCTGTATAGAGATGTCTTTCCAACAGTTTTGTCAGTATATGGTTGTTATAAATTACAATTGCAAATATATGTTTTCAAACGTTTGCATAGTACTGGCCATCACACGATAAATTTTTCCCGAAATCAGTATATTTCCAATACGAGAAACACTGAAAATTTGAAAGTAGCTATGTGTCGATCTGCTGCAACAACAAAACAGCGAATAGAACATTCTGGTAGTAGTCAGTATAATATTTTACCACAACTGTTAAAATCACTCGAAACACTTTCATTATTTAAATAGTCAATGAAATGATAGTTATTGCAAAATGTCGAAGAGCTGCTGCTGAAGTTGATTTAATTCAGCCAAATTAGGCAAGCACTTCATGCTTTTGATAAATCTAGTCTGAAGAATGAAAATGAACTGCAGTAGCACCTCCACTCAGGTACCTCCTTTACAAATTGACCGATTTTACGATATATAATGTTGTTTAATTGTAATGCTTTGTAAAATGTGGAAAAATCGACCAGTTTAAGTCGACATTTTGTGCTACATTTAATATTATGCATTAATTCATTGCATTAGGTTATCTATTTTTTGCTTCGAAGTATAGTTAAATAAGACACAGATACACATGTACGAAATACCATTTCATTAAATAATTCATTTGGATTGGCTGCAGCAGTGGATCATTTTGAGGTAATTTTTGCACATTTCGGACGGTATCTCGGCGCTAACTTGACGAATGTTGGTTTTCAAATGCTCCAACGTTTGGCGACTGTCTGTGTAAATACGGTCTTTGACGTAGCCCCACGAAAAAAGTTTAACGACGTCGATTTCGGTCGCGTTGTGTGGATCGCGGCACCGTCTTGGTGAAACCACGTGTCGTCCATTTCATTATCTTCAATTGATGGCAAGAAAGACAGTTGTCATATCACCATAGCGCTCTGAATTTATTAGCAATTGTTTCTTGGATTGTCTGCCACACTTTCAATGACAAAAGAGATATTTTTTTTTAAACTAAGCAAAAATTATATGTTAAATAAATTGCCCAAAGGAAAAAGACTCATTTATTTCAATAAAACTGTAACCACAAGGTAAATTTTGTTTGTGGGTTAATTGTGTTCTTCAGATTAATTCTTTTCCTAGTACCCAACAAATTATCATTCCAAATTTTGAATAAACCTTGGATCTCAATTTTGAAATTTATTGCCATTAATAGTGTGCTTTCCGACAAGTAATCATAATAGTGATATGAGAAGTAGTAATTAAGCCAGTTTGCTTTCTATATGCATTTCGTATCTGCTTGTCTCCCCGAGTTCCCACTATTCAAATCTCTTCAAGTGTAAAAAGTGTATTTTTGTGTGTAGTAGGTACAATCCGAATCTGAACGCATTTTCATTAGTTATTTAAAAACAGTCATATACATTTATGATCGATTTGTAGTTGAAAGAGTTATTTAATTAGCGTGTTTATCCGCAATTTTAATTTCATTCTCCATAATCTTACATGATCCTTATGGAATGTTGCATTTCCTTATACCTATACAACATATTCATGCTTATCGCGTAGAAATTGTGAATATTTTTTCGCTAGTGAATTGTGAATACCCATTCTCAAAAATTTTCAATCGCGTATTTCTTGTGAGCTCGCATGTTTCGAACAATCAGCTGCTATCATTCGAACATAACAGCTGTTGGAAATTGGAAGAAAATAAATTCTGCAAAAATGTTTAAAATTGGAGCGCTAATTCATTTACTTAATGAGGAAGAAATGAAAAAGCATAGAAGTGAAAACATGATGAGACGTAATCTACGCGATGCTTCAAATCCATTGGATCTGCCAAATACTAAGTAAGTAACAGGTATAATAAAGCTTTTCCAATTTTGTAAAGCCTTATGCACTTGCAGATTTTCTCAGCATTATAGGCTAAACAAACCTGCGTTCGCATATTTGTTGGAATTGGTCACTGAAGCATTGCCGAAAAGGGAGAGGAAAGTAGCCATACCTCCAATAACAAAGTTGAGCGCCTGTTTACGATTTTTGGCAGAGGGGTCGTATCAAAAAGCTATTGGTAGAGACTACCAGGTGGCAATGGCACAATCAACATTTAGTGAAGTGCTATCGGAATTCCTAAATGCAGTTTAACATTGAATTTGCCAGCAATGGATGACGTATCCAACACCGGACGAGAAAAAAGTCTGCACTCAAGCTTTTTACAACAAATTTGGTATACCAGGTGTTTTCGGTTGCATAGACGGCACCCATATTGTTCTAATTTCTCCGAAGGAAAAGCTTAAACGCAACACTTGTAAGTTAATTCCAACTTGTTAATCTATGAAAAAATTTAACATAAACTCTTTTTCCAGATATGTGACCATGAAATGCGCATACGCTTCATAGACGCTACACATCCTGGAGCATGTCATGACTCTTTTGTCTGGAGTATGAGCCCATTTCGGAAAGAATTAGAGAGAATGCATTTAGACGACGGAACAAACATGTGGTTGTTAGGTGTGTCCAAATTCATGCTTGTAATTTTGTATTATATATTAAGAGCTAAAAATATTGAGTTGAGTTTTATTTACCGCGGTCCTAAAAAAAACATTAATTATTAATCTATTTTTCACTTCAAATTGGCAATATCAAGACTTACATTGTTCTTTTTTTTTATTTTCGCCGTCCACAATTCAGGGAAAATTTTAAAGAATTTTGTGAATGCAAATTCACAAAACATGTGTACGCGATAACGGAATATTTTTCGAAGTTGCCACTTTTGTGAAAAAGTCTACATGATTGCATTTTGGGGAACGGTGAAAATGTTTTTGGGAAAATACGGTACGCGATAAGGGTGAATAAGTATTCGCGTTTGCATGCCCATTTTTGCCTAAAGTCTTAAATGCAATGCATTTACAGAATTAATATGGAAAAAACATAATAAACACATAATAAACGTAAAACAAAAAGTGACATAAGTATAGTAATTGGCAATTTGGACCACACCCTTTTGGTGCCTCTCATGCAAATCGACCGATTTTGCGAAATTTAATTCGCAAAAATGGTAAAATTTGAAAACTTTGATAAGACACACACAAACTACCTAATTTGAACCATATATTCCTATCATTTATTTAATTTCAATAAGTACAGTATGTTTTAGAAAGCATCTGGCATTTAGTGAACATGGTTCTGCCAATGATAAATTGCCCGAGTCAATTCATAAATCTTTTTGAAATCATTAAAGAATCAAAATTTAATATAATGCGTGTTTTCAGAGAAAAAACAACAAAGTTTCATTAAGATAAACGAATGAAATATTGGCAGTAGTCACATTTTATACGGCCAACCTTTTCTATGATATTTTTGAATGTTTTTACTTTTTATATTTTGCAAACTGGCAGTAAGTTTTAAGAAAATTATGAATAAAAAAACGCAAATTTGTATAATTTGTTTAAGATTATTTTTGAAAAAATTCTAATGGTAACTAATAGACATTGGAATTTCCTTCGAAAATGCGATATATTTACCCAGAGTTTTATTCCATTCACAAGATATCAGTAGATTGAAGGCTTCCACTTTTCGCCAATTTAAGGATTAAAATTAGATGTCACATGCTTGGCAAAATTAGTTATTGAGGGCATCACAATGCAGTTTTTTATAACAATATAAGTACTGTAAGTGTAAATATGTTAATTTTTTTTTGAGAATATGCTGATGAGAGGTGAGAGATATGCTTTTGAGAATATGACGTTGAGAATATGCTACTTCTCTGACCACCTTTGCAATATATGTTGCTTTTAAACAATTTTGGATAATTTTCGATCATATGGAATAGTCTTTGTCGAATGATGAGCAATGTTAGCTTTCAATTTCTCACTCTGTCCATAGATTTTTGTTTTACCAAAAGGAAGGTCCAATGAAAAAGGCCTAGATGTGTGATATAATATTATTCAGGCGGTACGAGGCATGAGTTAGCTGTTCATCGAATTGCTCTCGCAATTACGACATAGGTCTGCAAGGCGTGTGGTATGTATGCCTAATTTCTTGTTGCCAAAAACCCGTATATTTGCGTAGGAGGTACCAGAAAGGGTGGTCAATGTAGCCAATATAGAATCCCTGGCTACGCTCTTCCAAAATATTAAACAGAGGTAACTAGCTAACCAAACAGACATATGTTAGTCGACTTAAAAAGTCATGAACACACATTTGATTAAAATATAGCTAATACTCTAAACATTTTATTCCTTCGAATGAAGCTATAAAAATCAGTAAAAAGTATGGACATACAAGGAATACAACTATGGAATTCTTATTCACAGCGATAATCAATTTTTTATACCAAAATGTCCACAAATTGCCACAAGCATTCGTCATAACTTTATTGTCACTCCAGCACATATTTAATATCAAGTCAAATAAACCCTGTTATGCAATTTGTCGAAAATAACATTGGCGTATTATAAGGTATTTGACCAAATTTTTAAGAATAATGTGATATTATTGAGCAATGTGAATTTGCTATAAAAATTGATTGCACAACTGTTTTTCAGAAGAGATTCATTGCACGGCATGAAATTTGTCTTGAAAACAACACATTGATTTTTACTCGTTCGAAATACTGTAAAAGAAGGCGCCTACATCAAGGCTTGCAATTTACCAATAAGGGAAAGATTATGTAAGCTGTTAAAAGTGTCTCCATGATAAGCTTTATTAGTAGAATTAAACAAAAGACAGTAAAAACGTTAATGGCGAACGGAATACGAATTCCAAAAGGCTTCAAATACAGTACAGAAAAGCACAATTACTCCACCGGACTGTAGATTGAATATATAGCTTTATTTGGGTCATTAAACAGCCATTGGGTTATTAAGAGAGAAGCTTATAAAATTGCGTAGCTCTATAAAAACATACATCCTGTCTATCTTTTCTGATATAACACGTGCCTGAAAGGAAACAGTGCCACTTTCTTAGGAAATATCAGACATAGAGCTAAAGGATATATTAAAGATATGATAATTCACACTGTCCAGCAAATAATCATTGCGAAAAGCATGGAAAAACTCAAATTACTCTCACGTAATTCAACATTACTTAAAAGATGGCAAATACATTACGACACCTACCTATAAGATGGTTACTGGTGCAAGAATGTTTATAGCTTCAATAGTTCCATTGAGATTAAGACGTGATTTGGCCGAACGTAGGCGAAATCTTTTACCATAATCAATTTATTTTTGTAGTGTGTCAATAGCAAGGGAATCCCCTGCACTAACAACACAGTTGACAGCGTTAGGCAAGAAAAATAAAAACAGATTGTTTCGTGTCAATTTATTGGTGGAAAATTCTTGAATGACATTCAGAATTTACACGAATTTTCGCAATTTGTGAGTACAGAAAGAAAAAAAACTATAAGAATTTAAATGAATCAATATTTTATGAACATAACTACTAGCTAAAATACGGTTCATGGAATTTTTCTTACAGCTCGCGTACATGAAGAAAAAAATAAGACGAACGTTAAATGCAAATTCCGCAAAAAATTGTTGCTGGATGTTGCTGGATGGATATGACGGGTCGCATAACTGGACTGATTGAATTTGAAATTATAAAGTGGGTCCATATTTTGCGTTGCTGAAGAGAATCAGAACAGCAGGTTTAATTAAAGTTAAATACCATAAAAAATCGGTTACACCGACAGAGTTCAAAGTCAAGGATTATAAAAAGGAGTAGGAGGAGTCCAAATGGATATTAATAAAACATGCCGTTCCAAACATTAAGAATCTAATTAAGATGTATAGAGGATTAATTTGGTACGTACGAGATGTGTTCAAAAAATAAGGTGAATTTTCAAATTTCGCTCGCTACGTACAAGTACATTCGACTTTCGATTATTATTTTTGTTTTTATGTTGGAACACTCGTCTCGAAGATGTGTTGATGGTTTTATCCATATAGCATGTTTTGTTTGTTCGTCAGAGGCATAAATAAGTCAAGTGTTTTGCCTGTTCGGCGATTCTCTGATATCGAAAAAAATGGATCAAATAAGTTGCATCAAATTTTGTGTACAAAATAAATGAAATGTTGACAGTGGCACACGGTGAGTGTATTCTGAGTCAAAAAAATGTTTGCAAGTGGTACAAGCTTTTCACAGAAGAACGAGAAAATGTGAATGACGGCGCTCGCTCTGGACGCTCCAGCGCATCAACAACTGATGAAAATGTTGAGAAAGTGAAGAAAATTGTTATGGAGAATCGTCGAACCACAATTAGAGAAGTTGCTGAGGATGTCGGCATATCGGTTGGCTCATGCCGACATCCATGCAATCTTTTCGGAAATTTTGGGCATGAAGCGTGTGGCAACGAAGTTCGTTCTAAAATTGCAGAATTTTAACCAAAAACAACGTCGCATGAGCATCGCTCAGGAATTGTTGAATGACGTCAACGATGATCCAGATTTGCTTAAAAGGGTCATAACTGGTGACGAATCATGGATATATGGTTATGATATCGAAACCAAAGCCCAATCGTCCTAATGGAAGTTCGATCAAATGTCAAGGTTTTGCTCAGTTATGCGCCGTTTGCGTGAAGCAATACGAAAAAAACGCCCGGAATTGTGGAAAAAAAAAATTCATGGCTTTTACATCATGATAATGTACCTGCTCACTCATGTTTGTTTGTGAGAGTATTTGGCCAAAAACAACACCGTTGTCATGCCTCAGTCACCGTATTCACCAGATTTGGCCCCCTGCGACTTTTGCCTGTTCCCAAGATTGAAGAGACCCATGAAAGGACGGCGTTTTGCAACGATTGAGGAGATAAATCCGAATCGCTGAGAGAGCTCAAGGACATAAAAAAAGTTCATATCAGAAATGCACATATTGGAAAAATGCTGGCACAAGTGCATTATATTTGACGGGGACTACTTTGAAGGAGATAAAACTGAAATTGATGAATAAACAAACATTTTTTGAGAAAAATGAAAATTCACCTTTCTTTTTGAACACACCTCGTATTCTACCAGCATAAAAAGGATAATGTTCAACTAAAAAATTTAAAATTCCCTTATGGTGGCCAAAGTAACAACAATTCAAGCGGCTATATCTCTTTATATATAAGATATAAACATGTGAAACTTATTAAGGTATCCAAGGAAGGGAAAAAAGAACTTTGATTATACAGGGTGGTGCAATAGAACGTGCATATTTAAAAAATACATTAAAAAATAAATACAAAAGGTATGGTTAAAATAAATCTAAGGCATTGTAGAGTAATAAATGGAGTTTACTTTTTACAAATAACATCATCTAAATGGTGACCCTCTCTACGACGGCACTCCTCTAACAGCAAACGAAAATTATTGAAAACTTTCTTCAGTAATACTAGTGTAATAGCTGCCACTTCACCATGGATATTCTCCTTGAGCTGAACGATGTTTCTTGGATTATTACTGTAGATTTTGTGTTTGAGGTATCCCCACAAAAAAAAAAAGTCAAGAGGCGTCAAGTCTGGACTACGTGGGGGCCATGGGATATCACCTCTTTTCGAAATCATTCTGCCAGGGAACATCTGCTTCACCACCGCCATGGAGTCATTTGATGTGTGACAGGTAGCTCCATCTTGTTGGAACCAAGTTCTGGAATTCACTATTCTTGAACTGTCAATTTCTGGAGCCAAAAATCCGTCCAACATCCCAACATAGCGTTCTGTATTAACCGTGACGTTTTGGCCCCTCGCATTTTCGAAGAAAAAAGGACCAATTATTCCTCTGCCAGAGATTGCAGCTCATACTGTCACTTTAGGACTATGCAATGGTTTCTGGTATTTGATTTTGGGTAAGTAAGTAACCAGTCACGACAATTTTGACGGTTTACGAACCCATTCATAAGGAAATGAGCCTTGTCAGAGAAAAGGATATTGTCAAAATTGGAAAATCGATTAAGCATTTCATTAGCAAATGCGAGCCTTGCTATGAAGTCAGATTCTATCAATTCTTGTGTTAATTGCAGCTTATATGGATGCAGTTTAAGATTCAATGTTAAAGTTCGTTGCAAACTTCGTCGCGATAATTGTAGGACAGACGATCTCTAGCGAGTCGACATTTGTGGATTTCCTCGTACTGACTCCATAACTCTCTCAACATTGTCTTCGGTCCTAGATGTTCTTGGGCGACCATTTGATTGTGGTTTAAATGTTGAACCGGTCTCTTCAAAACGCTTTACCCATATTTTAATTAAATTAGCACTCGGAGCTTCACTAATTCGGCGTAGTCCATATTCAGCACAATATAGTCGCCTAGTAGCAATATATGAACGAGAGTTCTTGTAAAATGCGCGCACGCAAAATGCGCGACGCTTCCCGTCGAAGTGATTCATAGCGACTAAAACTCCATGAGGCCGCCAACCCAACGATGTACGCGCCCCCCCGCCCGCGCCTTTTCAACCCCGTAATAAATGATGATGCAGTATGCACATACTATTGCGCCACCCTGTACTTTGGATTGAAATCCAAAAATTTTAATAATGCCGAAGCCGAATACAAAATTGGCCAAATTGTCATGTTATTGACAATTCAATCCAGATTTTATTATAGGTAGGAATTTTAATGTTATTCGATTATGGAATGTGTTTCTTTCCCATTTTAATAGTGTGGTTGCAACGCATGCCGGTCCGGCTATTTATATGAACAAATCGCAATTATCATTTTCTTATAATAAAATGTTTGGGCCAGAATTTTGGATCATTTTACGCAATATAAAAATTTGGAAAATTTTTGGTTAATATCCTCGGTTTGAAATTTCGTTCTCTTGTTTGCCAATCCACGATAATTTTGTTCGTACAACAATTACGCAACGCGTAGAATTTGATATCAACATCCCCTTTCTGAAGAAAAAATAGTCTTTCATTATTTCAAGTCATTATAAAAACAAAATAGTTGAATATTACCCAATTGAGGTGTTAACAATTTATATCTTCCTTATAATCTTCTTGTTTTCGCCGTTCTGGCTATTTTCTCTATCGCAAGTACTGCTAATTGTGCATAACTTTGTGTTATCTGCAGAACAATCTGCGTTCATATTTACCTAGTTTTCATACAACTTAGCAGAAAACTGCACATTGTGCACAATGTTACAGTTTGTGTTGAAGATTTATCCTTAAATTTTCTAAATTTAATTTCATATTTTCCATTAAAGTTCTCTTCCATTCGTTGATATTAATTGGCTACTTGAGGTGAATTGCTTTACACTTCAACACCTTCCTTCCCCTTACAAAATTCAGCTCAAATTTGTATACATAGCTATGAATAAGGATTTTATTGGCAATAAAAGGAGAAACCAACACAAACACCTGTAAAAGGAAATAATATGAAATGTATATAAGAATACCACAGGAAAGCTATGAATATTGAACACATCAAAGGTAAATATGATAATCATCATAAAACAAAGTTATGTTAAGTGTTATGAATTCCGAACTCTATCACTTTTCCCAAAAATATATTGAAATATATGAAGATATTCAAATAAGGAAAGGTGGAACTTTAGGAAATTTGATAATAGCTTTTGGCAATAAAAGCAGATGAAGGTGTTGTATTTTGAGAAAATGCTTTGGTTTTCTATGCCTAACGGTGTGAGGAACCACAAATGTGAGAAAATGATATTCGTCTGGTCACGAGACGCAGCACGCTTTTTAATGGGCTACCCTGATGTTAATATAAAATCGTTTAACATATCTGTTTATTATTTGATTTTGTATTTAACTCTATCCTTCAAAATATTACTCCAGATATTAATTATTCTTCGATGTAGTACGAAGAGAACCGCAACATGAATGTTTTGCTGAAAGGTAAGTCGTCACGGGCTCCAAAAGCATAAAAAATACCTATTTGCTTTAGATGTTTTTGTTTGCAGTATTCGTTGAGAAAGTTGGCGAGATTGTGAGGGGTAAATGGTGGTATGAATAGGTAATTAGGATGGATAGCTGGATCAAAGAGGGGCGAATAGACTTATATTTAATTGCTACAATGAACATTTTTGTTTTAATTGTATTTTCTCTAGTATTGTTTGCGAAACTTATCAACAACACATTTATTTTACGTTGCACCTTTTGGAAATGGAACGAGCTTCTGCAATAAAAGTTACAAATCTTACGAACTATCCTTTGGAATAGCCGTTTAAAGTACAAGCTTTATTTTGTGTTAAGTATAACACAAGTTATTTAGCAGTTCGTCTTATAATCACTAACTCTTTCTTTACCAAATCTTATACAACTAATTACAAGTCAAGCGTATTAACTTACCTAAATGGAACATAAGCGTACATAAACATAAAGGTGACCTAAATGATGCATAAGCGTAATAAGTGTAATTAAGTATGTTAACTTACACTACATTTTGTACAATACTTATCATTTGATTTTTATTATTTATTTTTATATTTTATTTATTATCATGATTTTTATTACATCACTCGAAGAAATTAATGCGTGTATAATTTGATACGTCTAAACCCCCAGAAGAAAATGTCTAAGGTATCAAATATCTTTTGACCACATTTGTTTCATGACTTTTTAAGCCAAATGAGCTATTTTCGTCTGGATGGTTGTGTAAAAGACACGATAACTGCTATCTTTTGAAGATTTTTAAAACTTCGTGGCTGGGAGAGTGTACCTGCTATGTATATTGGCCAATTTTTCGTGTTAAGAAGTTGATAAGATGGTGTCTGCGAATAAAGATAGACCACATAGACCGCATACCTCCAACACACATTGAACAATTTTCCGAAATTCAATTATTTGTGGTGCTTGTCACTCGAATAAGCAATTTAACTCGTATATCACTCATTCAACTACTTGAATTCAGGCATATTTAGCACATGCATGGTCATTTGATAAACTTAGAGAAAGAAAATGAACTGAAATGCCATTAAGACGGTATACCTGAGTGCGATTTTTTTACTGGTACTGAATGTTAAATTGCTAATTTCAAGAGCGCATTTATGTATTTTTCCCGTCAGCGGGTAATGCTCCCTTGGATTTTCATGCTTGTGCCATTCCATACCATTTCATAAGCGATAAAACTGGTGCAAATTAGCGTTTCTGTTCCGTGTGGATAACAATTCATAGCAATGCATATTATTATAACACAATATTTATACCGTACATCACATAGCGCAACAGGGTGTAATGAATTTGTGCTGACATTTGTTCGAATCACTCTTACATCAATATGATCAATTGCAACTGTAAACCGATTCCAATATGTATTTAATTTTGTCCAAGATCGATGGACGATATCGGTCCACTTTTCCGAACAAACTTTATTATTATTTATTATTGTTGATTCACGAACTATTCCTACTAAAAATGGACCATATTAGCCGCCGTTTCGATATGTCAAATGCACTGACCAAACTTGGTTTGGTGCTTCAAAAGCCGCAGTTCACATTCGAATTTTATTACTTTAGTACTTTAGCATCTGTCGATGTTTTGATTGATATGGGTCTTACACAAATCAGTCGCTCAAGTTTGGTTTCACTGCTTCTACAAAATTTTCCCATATGCACTCTTTTTCACAATGTGATGTAGTTGTGTTACATACTAATGTTTTCGGATCCAACGTTGTTCGATATTAGCGGACTATAATTGTATAATTGTACATCTACGCATCTTTACGCATATCAGATTTGTTCTTAATAACTGTGTGGATTTAATGGCTTATGTATAGGTTGCTGATCAAATCGTCTCCAAAAAAAAAAAAAAAAAAAAAAAAAAAATTAACAAAGCAATATTTAAAAAAAAAACTATTTCAAAAATATAAATTTGATTTCTTGACATTCCCGTCAACATTTGAAGCCCGATTTTAATATTTCTTTGTTAAGATTGCGTTGTATTGGTTTGTTAAGAACTACAGGTACATTTCGCTATACAAATATTTACTTTAAATTCTATTAGCGACCCCGGCTATCTCGATTCCCACCAACCCTAATGCCCAATATTCTATTCTATTCTGTTTCTTAGACTTAAACAAACTTCAACGTAAATCAGTTATATTTCTTAAAAAAATATAAGATTTCAATAACAAGACTGTCTTCGTACCCTATACTTTTTTGTTGCAACATCTATTGCTAATCCTTCAAACCTTTCATTAGTGTTGATGTAATTAATGATCCAAATCGATCGGAAGTACTAGTATGGTCGATCCAATGGTAAAGCGTAACTCCGCACCGATATATCTGACACTTTTAGTTGCTGCTCACTTGGGCGCCATATCATGATTTTTATTTTCTAATTAATTTTTTTTAAATGAACCCGGAACGTATGAACTGGCTTAAGAAGATATTTTAACTATTGTAATACTTGAGCCATGATGCCCACATCATTATTTTTATCACTTGACTGGATAATATCTAATGTTGAAAGCCTTCTTCCACATGGTGGGGGATTTTTTTTTTTTTGGTTTCTGCGTCATTGACAGTCAGAATTTATTTGAGTACAGCATTTCTATTATGAAATTCAGAATAACACATTTCATATTTACGAGATTTCCCAACAATATAATTTTGATTCGAAATTTCACATATTTATCCCTAATAGTTTATGAGATATGGCCGTTTAAATCTTGGTGTAGTGTGGGTGGAGCTACTTTAATAACGTAGCTTACGTTATAAATCATTTCTCATCATTTCAGCTACCAATAATTGGTTGTTGTTGACAGAATTTGTTATTCAACCCGTTTATAAACAGACAGAAATAACAGAAATAAACTCAATAAATATCAATTAGAAGTAAGAAAGAAAAATTATAGTAATTAGCATTACAGCAAAAAAAAAATAGAAATTCCAATGCATAATTGAGGTATAAGAAGACTTCCTACATAAAGTGCGCTTACACGTATTTTATTTTTTTATACTCACTCGTTCCATGACACTTTAACGCCGATTCCGAATATCAGTTTGAGAAGCATTGATCACTCTTGTCGACTATTTAAAAGTTTATGAATAAATGTGACAAATTAACAGCCGACTATATTATTTATATCGAATTCAGTACGCAAATGTTAAATTAACTTATATTACAGGTCCCAAGAGTGTTCTAGCGTTTTCCATTTTCAAACCCAAATCACATATAGGGAAAATATAATCAGCGGCAAAATTTCAGTGGAATCAACATAGGTGAATTGAGCATATCCTACTTACCAAATAACTACTAACTCACTCCGACTGACGTAATCTAAGTAACGTGTTTCGCTTTCAGATCCCTGAAGTCTGAAAAGCCAAAAAATAAAACAAGTTCTTTTAGCCCTTTATTTATTAATGAAACGGTTCAAACTGGGATAGACGTTTACTTTCCCATTCTGAAAAGAAAATTGAGCCCAAAGTCTAGCCAAAAACCTCCAAACTCGAAGTATTCCAGAAGCATCCCTCCCACACAGGTTGACCCAAGAGGCCAAAATTACTACGCAATTTTGAAAATTTGCAATCACAACCTAAGAAAGCACAAAAACCTCCCCCAATATTCCTAAGGGAAGCTATCTCTAACAATCTGGTAAACTGATTATCTCATTTAGTTGGTAAAGACGGTTTCCATGTAGTGTCCTTGCGCAAGGGGAAGGTGCTGGAGACAAAAGTTCAAACATATACAGAAGAAAAATATCGTGAAGTTTCCAAATTTTTTGACCAGGAACGTAAGAATTACTACACTTACCAACTCAAAAGCTCTAAATGACTAATAGTTGTAATCAAGGGCATTGAAAGCAACGTTCCCATACAGGAAATAAAGGAGGCTCTTGAAAATGAGGGTTACGAAATGAAATCCATTCACAATATACTCAACAAATTCAAGGCTCCTCAGCCCATGTTTAAGGTGGAAATAGCGTTTGACTATGCCCACATGAAAGGAAAAAATTAACCCCACCCAATTTACAATCTCAGATATCTGCTTTATCGCAGAGTATAAGTTGAGGAACCGCTAGCGCGCAAAGATCCTCCTCAATGCTTAAACTGTCAGGAGTTTGGACATACTAAAGCTTACTGAAAATTACCATCAGTATGTGTGATATGCGGAAGTATTCATAAAACTTCAGAATGCAAGTTACCAAAAACAGATCCCAGTCTGAAGAAATGTGGAAACTGTGGAGGAAACCATACTGCTAATTATAGAGGTTGCCCCGTGTACATAGAACTAAGGAGGAAGCTCTCTCATAGAAGGCAGGAAACTCCTCAGTTTCAAGTGCCAGAGTTTGGGTGTATCCCAAATCTAGTTCCATCAGTCTCAAATGTCAATTCAGCAACGACGACTCAAATGACATATACACAATCTCTGAAAAATCAGGTTCCTCAAGCTCCTCCGCAGAAAAACAATATTGAAACCTCAATCGATTCCCTCATAAAAACTATGAATAATTTCATGACAAATATGCAGGGGATTATGCAAGAAATGTTACGAAACCAGAATATGCTCATTCAAGTTTTATTAACCAGAAAATGAACTCTATAAGAATTTGTTACTGGAATGCCAACGGACTCACCCAACATAAGAATGAAGTAGAGTATTTCTTGAGATCCCGAGATATTGACATTCTCTTAGTCTCTGAAAATCATTTCTCGTTAAAAAATTGCTTCCGAATAAATGGATACTCAACCTACGATACAAAACATCCCAGTGGCAGAGCTTGTGGAGGAACAGCTGTAATAATTAATGATCAGGTAAAGCACTTCCCTCTACGCGAATATAAAACTGATCACATACAAGCCACTTCAGTTGCACTAACTGGATTAAACATAATATTTTCTTCAATATACTGCCCTCCCAAATATGTTATAAGCGAAGACCAGTTTTCACACTTTTTCTCTACTCTTGGTGACAAGTTTATAGCAGCCGGAGACTACAATGCTAAACATACCTTCTGGGGGTCTAGACTCGTCAACCCCAGGGGCAGGCTATTGCTGAATGCTATATCGAGTTCAGGCCTAAAAGTTTTGTCTGGAGGTGAACCAACATACTGGCCCACGGATCTCAATAAAACCCCCGATCTCATAGATTTTGCAGTTATGAAGGGCATAACAAGAGAACACATTATCGTTACCATTTTCCAAACAGGCATACAAATTGGTTGAGATACAAGATGTACATAAGCTCTCATCTGTGGTAAAACTTTTCTCTCACAGCACCAGATAAAATTCAGTCTGCCATCAACGTCCTCACTACCACAATGACAACTGCCGCAAACATGGCAACTCCGCACAAGGTCTATGCTAAAACAAAAAATGACTCCTCATGTCATATTGAATCTCTAATCAAAGAGAAAAGGAAAGCGAGAAGACGATGGCAAAAGCACATATCTCCCTACCTCAAAGCTCGTCTCAACCAGTGCAAGTCAAAACTGAGGTCAACTCTGGATGAAAAAAAATAAATCTCTGAAGCCCGCTACTTATCTCGTCTAGGAGCCACACAAAACACTAACTATAGCCTGTACAAGGCCACAAGGCAACTACAGCGTCCTATAACACAGGAGTCTCCAATACGGATGAAAGATGGAGGATGGGCAAGAAGTAGTGATGAAAAAGTGAAAGAATTTGCTGATCATCTGGAAGAAGTATTTACTCCTAACGATACAATCTCTTGTGTGAATCCAACGATCATTAGCCCAATGGTCACAAATCCAATGAAAATAAGTCTACCTCTCTTAAAGAAAAATGTTCTCTCGTTGAAAATGAATAAATCTCCTGGACACGATAAAATAACAGCGAAAATGATTTCAGAACTCCCCCACAATATCCTCAAACTAGTTTTATTTATATTTAATGCTATACTTCGAATTGGATACTTTCCTCGATCATG
>JAHXMU010000251.1:4224693-4264992 GCA_019455685.1 Philornis downsi
AACCTGGAAAGGAACTGTCACAAATTACATCCTATCGACCCATAAGTTTACTCTCTATTTTATCTAAACTGTTTGAAAAGATCTTTCTCCAAATGTTGTATCCCCATATTGAAGCAAACCATGTAATACCCACGCACCAGATCAGAAAAACATTCGAAGATCGGAAATATTGTTCAGCTCTCTTTATAGACATCTCTCAAGCCTTTGATAAAGTGTGGCATGAAGGCCTTATTCACAAAATAGTCTCTTTTCTACCGGCAAATACCCATAAGCTATCTGAACGATCGATCTTTTGTAGTAAAATCGAAAGACTCTGTTTCAACTCAAAGAAAAGTTTCAGCAGGAGTTCCTCAGGGCAGTACACCTCTGACATGCCTGTTCATTCCCTAATTCAAACCTCAACTTTCGCTGATGACACTGCATCCATGAGCACTAGCACTTGCCCATTAATGGCTTCTAGACAACTGCAGTCTCATATACACACATTAGAATCTTGGCTCGAAAAGTGGAAGATAAAAGTAAATGCCACTAAGAGTGTACAGGTTACATTCTCTCTTAGACAGAACAATTGGCCAGCCCTCACTATTCACGGTAGTACCATACCCGTTCATAACCATGTGAAATATTTGGGTATTCACCTTGACCGATGTCTCACCTGGAAAAATCACATTGACTCGAAAACCATACAATTGAAATTAAAAATGGTTCAACTCCACTGGCTTATTGACTGCCGGTCTACTCTCAGTTTGGAAAATAAAATCACCATCTACAAAACCATATTGAAGCCAATATGGACATACGGCATCCAGTTGTGGGGAACGGCATCGGCTTCTAACATAAATAAGCTACAGAGAAGACAGTCAAGAATACTGCGCCAAATTTGTGGTGCCCCATGGGATATTAGGAATGATAACATACACAAAGATTTAAACATTCCTTATATTTCCGAGGAAATAAAAAAATTAAGCAGGTCATATGTATCTAAGTTGTCCTCCCACTCAAACCCACTCGCTCAAAACCTTCAACATTTTGCCGGTCATGTACGGCTGAAAAGAAAGGACACGCTAGACTTGGTCTGGTGATAAATAAACAGTTCTGCTCGCCAAAAACAAGATCCGGCAATGGCAGGATACTTTAGTTTAAGATAGAATTAAGATTTGAATACATATTGTAAATTTCGAAAGAAAGATCCAATAAAAAAAAAATGAATGAAAAAAAAATTTATTAATTCCATCGCTTTCAAAATATTCTCACCGGACACAATACACTTACGAGGTGTGTTTAGAATATTAGGCGAATTTTGAAATTTCGCGGGCTACGTAAATTTGTTTTCTTCATATTAATATATTCGTCTCGAAGATATGTTAACCATTTTATCCAAATAGCATGTTTAGTTTGTTTGTGAGAGGCAGAAATAAGACAAGTGTTTTGCATGTTCGTGCATCAAATTTTGTGTAAAAACAATTGAAATGTTGACAGTGGCATTTGGTGGGAGTACTCTGGTACAATATTTTCACAAAAGGTCGACAAAATGTGAATGACGACGCTCGCTTTGGACGCCACAGCACATCAACAACCGATCAAAATGTTGAGAAAGTGATGAAAATTGTTACGGAGAATCGCCAAATCACAATCACGGTTGGCTCATGCCATGCAATGTTTTCGGAAATTTTGGGCATGAAGCGTGTGGTAGCGAAGTTCGTTCTAAAATTGCTTAATTTCAGCCAAAAACAACGACGGCTTAGTGCATCAGCAGTTCTTACCACAAGGTCGTACGGTAAATAAGGAGTATTATCTTGAAGTTATGCGCCGTTTGCGTGAAACAATACGAAAAAAACGCCCTTAATTGTGGGAAAAAATTATGGTTTTTGCATCATGATAATGCACCTGCTCAATCATCTTTGCTTGTGAGAGATTATTTGGGCAAAATCAGCACCGTTATCATGCCTCAGCCACCGTATTTACCAAATTTGGACCCCTGCGAATTGCCAAAGATTGAAGAGACCCATGAAAGACGGCATTTTGCGACGATTGAAGAGATAAAAACCGAATCGCCAGTAGGCAAAACACTTGTCTTATTTATGCCTCTCACAAACAACCTAAACATGCTATATGGACCGTCAACCGTCAACATGTCTTCAAAACGAGTGTATCAACATAAAAAAATGTTAATAATCGAAAGTCGAATGTACGTAGCCCGCGAAATTTAAAAATATGTGTTATTTTTTTAACACACTTCGTACATCAACATTTTTCCCAATCAGCCAGTTACGCTAAATAGTCACCTCCCGGTAAGAATCAATTCAATTTGAATCTTTCCCCTAATGTTATCCTTTAGGAAATAACAAGAAGGCAAACGGTTCTAAATCTGGTTGTTGAGCAGTATTAGAACTGCGTGGCGCATTATCGTGGCACAAAAACCAAGGGTTGTCTGCCTATACACATGGCTTTCTTTTGCGAACATATTCAAACCAAAGACGCATAATTATACTCCCTATTGACAGTTTGGTGTGATGGAGGAAACTCACAATGCTCTGTTTCACGTTAAAAGTGTTAGAATCTTGATTTTTGAGCAACTTTGGCGCGAAGCTTGCCTGATGTACTAATCGGTTGCTCTCTCTGGATATAACGTATCGTTTAACGTGCTGCTAACCAGAAGTCATCTACCGAAAAAGTGTAATACGTCGGATTTTTTCTAGGAAATTTGATATTTTTGGTACCAATCGAAATTTGACGTCTATGGTCCCTAATTGATAATCAATGGTTTTCGTGCACGATATCGGATTGGTTGGATGTGACTTTTGTTCACAGATACTAATGGCCACTCTTCGTCTTCAACTCGTACTCATCGAAAAGCTTCTTCAGCATTCTAGACATTTCTGCAGAAGAAATTCCATTTCGTAAATAACATTTGTCTTGCTTTCTTTACTCAACAACAATCACACTTTGTAAAACACAACACTAACGACATTAGTAATGTGAAATTTGATTCAGAGGTCTATCCCAGTGCTACCAACTTAGATATTACAATGTTTCTGAGACTCGACACACCGTTATATAAACAGAGAATAAGTAAGACAGGAAAGACTGCAACGATGAGAGTATTACCAAACAAGTGTTACATTTACTACATTTACAAGGTGGCGCACCAATTGTGCTACAATAAAAAATTCAAATAACTTTTTTTTAAACCAATGTATTTCATTTATTTTTTTATTGTATAGAAAATTCAGTTTTATTTTATATAACTAATTGGTTTTGAAGATGATAGACCGTAAATGACTTTCATGCTCATTCACGCTTTTGCGACACCTGATCAGAAAATTATTCATTGTGGCCTAAGAGGTTAAAGTCGGGATCGCCTCAATTACTTTTTTAATGGATTTCAATTGAGCCAAATTCCTTGATTTCGTTTTGTATACCTCTCGCTTGACATAACCCCATAAAAAAAATTATGTGCAGCCAGATATCCTTGGGGGCCAGCGGAAAGTGGAGTTTCTGGATATTAATTTATTTGGAAATTTTTAGGAGATCCGCCATAACCGGTCTGGCTATGTGTGTAGTTACTCCCTCTTGCTGTTACCAAATGCTGTTGAAACGGATACGCCTTCGACGCAGTTCTGGCTAAAAAACTCCTTCAACATATGTAAATAAAGGTTCCCACTGTTTGATTGAGCGCATAATTGCTTCAACTAATAACCAGAAACTTTTCGACAAAATAATGTACGGCGAAGGTATTGGCATTGTTTTTTAAGTTTATGTCATGAATGAGTTTTACTAAGACTATTATCTGTCAGAAAACGTGGCAAATTAGCGAAAATATACGAAATAAATGAAAATATGTGAAATGTTAGCTTTGAAATATTTATGGTTCCTCTAGCATTGTCAAAAATATTTTAGAAAAACTTATATAAGACAAGGATAAAAGATAATTGTAAATAATAATTTGAATAATATTAAAGTGCTATTTTCCGTCAATTTTTTTCTGAAGGGTGGATTACCAAACATGATGTTTCGTGTGACAGGTTATTTTAAGTCATATCTTATCCTTTCAGTGATACACTAACAAGCATCACCAGTAAAAAGTACAACATTGTTGCATCTCGCAGGCGATGCACAGTTTTAATACCTATTAAGAGCCGCAATCGCTTCTTGTCTTGTCTTCTCATGAGCCTGACTTTTTTGTAGGTAATGGGCTTTGTTAAAGCTTTTGACCACTCCTTCCGAGTGTCAGATAGTGGTTCATCTTTAATTAGTTTTCTCTTCATCACAGAGGAGATCCACCAAAAATTTTCACCCATCTCATGGCCTGTCAAATGCCATCCATTTCTCAGCTCTGCTCAGAGTTGCAGGATATTGTCTTTCATCTCTCTATAAGTTATTCATTTAATTTTGCCGTATTTCACTCAATGTCTAATTGTCAGCCTTAGTTTTAATATGGTATCGATAATTAAAGAAAAACGATGAATTTTTTCCAATATTGCAATATTGAAAACGTGTTGTGGGTTTCAATATTAGGTGTAAATATGAATCCGATTGAGGACGTTAATTGCACCCGGTAATATATAAAACCTTCAGCTTCAATCGAATTAAATTGTTACGGGTGTATGTATTACTGGAGGTACAAAGAAATTTAGTATTTTGTAGTCTAATTTTAAGAAAGAATATTAAAATATGTTTTTAATAAATTCCAAAATAAAAAAGGGTTTTTAATAATTTACGTTTTCCGAGTTATTGAAAATTTAAATTAAAAAGAAAAAAAAATGTGGCATAACTGATAACTCTAATAGATGCACATATAATTATATACCTGAATTGCACGTCTCAAACATAGTAATAACAACAATCTGCATCATTTCCTATTGCTTTCGTATAATCCTGGCATTTTGACAGACTCCTTTTTTTGCACTCAGCACTAAGTTGGACTAATTTCAAATAATTGATTGAGACAAAAAGAATTGACACTTTAATTTGAATTAAGTAAGCTTTCGCGATTAATAAAATGATTACATGTGTTGATGTGCTACAAAACTCTTACCAGCCAAAGAATCCCAGGAATGATTTGCCACACGATATCATCGACATTGTGCTCGATGTTCATCGGCGATGTATGTAATTAAGTGACACTGACGTTTATAAATGCCTATTAATAGTCTTGTTTAATGTCAAACATTTTTAAAATTAGCAAAGCATGCGAGTATACCTATAATACCATTTCGATTGCTATTGTATGGTAAATAAATATATTGATATATTTTATATTAACCAAAAGTATTGGTTTTTAAAATTAATTAATTGCAAATTAGAATATACCGATTGCAAATATATTTACAAATTTGTAGATACCATAGGTACATTAATATAGCAGTAATTCTGTTAAAGTCAAACAATATTATTCAACTAATAAAAGCACATATTATATTTTCAAATTGTTTGCGGCGTTAGAAATTTTAAAGTAGAGCAGTTGCTGGATGTATCATATTTGGCTAAGAACGGCCAAATTTGAAAACCATACGCAGTTAGAAACGTTTCGTGACTTGTATTAGAACTGGTTGTGGAAGAAGGAAATTTTATGGTTTACTGGTATACATTGGAATCATTGGACAGAGGGGACAGAGAGTTTGAGGAGGGCTGAGATTAAGGCTCTCTTGAATGAATTTGTCTTATCGTGGTGGCAAATACGAAGAGAGTTTTTTTTTCAAATTTTAGGTTTCTTGGGTGAAACCATGGTTTTCTTTCCAACCTCTGCATATGTTTTTTGCCGACGAGACATAAGTACCTTTTTGAGTAAGAGACCCCTGTACTGTCCGATCACGAATAGAGCAATAGTTGTGCACCAGTAGAACGTGTGAATGTCCCTCATATGCAAATATAAAAAAACTTTCAGGGATTAGAAATTACTAAATCAGGTGATGCCTGGACATGAAAACGGAGTTTGCTTCCAGGACGTTTGATTAATTTAGGGCGACTACGACGTGGTTGTGGTGAGTACTGTGTAAACCTGTTGGTCTTTCTAAGGTAATTGCTACCTGAGTGATTGACTGTTAGACCCGTCGGATCCGACATTCTTGTTCAGCTTGATAACGGCAACTGTTGTGGGTTGCAGGGACCCCAGTCGCTGGATTGGAAAGGTATGGACATAGAGGCTTATTTATGGAAGCGATATTGAAAAGGATTCACACGATCAATGTCTTGAGTATTGTAAGTTATTCATTTGCGCCTTAATGATCCCTTGAGGGTTCAGAAAGGCCTCTGTTTTCTTAGCCTAGATTACAGGGTTATATTTCACCGTTGCTGAAGGGGTTTGAAATACTTCCCCATCTAATAACGGTGAGGATACTATTTGCAATGTAGTGCCGACTATTGCACCTACCTACTTGCAATGCCCCGAAGTATGGTGTTCAAAATTCGGTAGCGACTAAAACTCCTTTGCCCATTTCTTAACAAAACCAAGCGTAGATTTTGACTTATTGAAACCCATTTTCAATGAAATCTATTAGCCTGTCTATAAGAACCTCAAGATTGAGAAACGTGGAATCTGAATACAATATATTTCAGCAAATGAAATAACAAGAAGAAGCAATTGCTTTCCCCCGATTATAAAAACCATTTGTTTGCATTTTTTAAGTTTAAACTCCATTAACTTAACTGCAACATCCCCATAAAAAGGTCAATGTCGTTTTGGAATGTGATAATCATAAAAATAACATAACCACAAAATAATTTGACATCTGCGAATGTCAAATGTTATTCATATTTTGAATAACAGTGTGGAGATCATTTAGAAATAATAAAAATAGCAAAGAACCCAAATGACTACCTTTGGGAAAACCAGATGTAACATTTTCCGTCTTAGCAGCACGTTACAAAGCTTTACGAGTTTTATTTCGGATGAAAGGTACGACTTGATCCGAAGAAGGAGACTTTGAGAAAATTCAAAACAATCAAGTTTTATTTTTAAAATATGAAAAGTTTTATTGATTCAGATTTCTTCTTTCAAACAAAACTCAAAAATACATGAAAAATACAACAAGATTAGCGACATTAGGAAGATATCATAAAAGAGTCAAGTGTAAGGCTCTCAGTAGAAAACATTTGCATTGATTTTGGTATGTCACTAAGCTTTGCTACACCATTTACCAATGCTGGTTTTTCGCCACAGCTGTAGAGGAGTGGTAAATTGCAATAAATGTGTTGAATTAGACAGTTTGTATGGGAGGTGCACAAAGGGTGCAATATAATAATACAATTTATACAAGACAACTGATAAAAAATGCAAGTGCAGTGAACGATTTATCGATAACAGGGGGAAAATATAACTTTGATAAACCTGTCAGTCTTGGATGAATTAGAAAACGTGTAACAATGCCGTCCGTTTTGTTGTCAGAACTGTCTTTATTAATTTCGAATCGTATGACAAATACGACTGAATTCAGCACAAAATCTTGAAAGATATGAAGCTAAAAATATGTATCGTATCGGTTATTGGTATGGGAGGTACCAGAAGAGAGATTGGGGATGAGGATGCAGCAAACTAAGAATCAGAATCAGTAGATGAAGGATTGAATTTCGGAAAATCATCCAATTTTGGCCACCCACTTTCATTTCCAAACGCCACTTTAGTAAACGTTTATGTGTACAACACTCGTCCGATCTGCATGTAATTGAATAAAACATATGAGATTGGTCATTGGTATGGAGGACAGCACAAGAAGCGGGATTACTCTCGATTTCTGTTTCTTTGAAACGTTACCAATTAGAAATTACGGAAGAAAGATTGCGTTTCTACGTAAACAAACTTTAAATTATTAAAAAAAATTTTCAATACACCTACCCTGATGTTCCAACGTACAATGTACATGAATATTAACCCGTTTTTCTAGAAAAATAGATGTATTTTAAAAAATATGTTAGAAGAGATTGTTCTTCCCCATATCTGTAAACCAAGCATTCATTTTTGTTAACGAATAAATATTGAAAACTCGTATTTTCTAGACGTTGTAAATATAGAATATTTTAATGCAGCTTTGTAGTCCGCCAGCTCAAGCTTCGGCCTCTATCGTGCTTATAATAGACAGGATAAATTCTAAATTTATATAAATACACCACTTTATAGATATAAATATACCATTTCTTTAAAACTATATCAAATCGGAACTAAATTGATGTTGGCAACGATTTTTCTCTTCTAAACTAATATATTTTTATTACAAACTAGCTGACCCGGCAAACGTTGTTTTGCCTTCAAAATGTTAATGTAATAAAAAAAATTAATTGCAAAAAGCTCATCTCCAACGCCATCTATCACTTCACATAAGACCTTTTAAACCTTCCGGAATACTCCACCAATAATTTAAGACCAAAATGAGCCAAATCGGTCCAACCGTTCTCGAGCTTTAGCGAGACTAACGCACAGCAATTGATTTTTATATATGTACAGGGTTGCCCATATTCGACGGATCCATCTGGCAACGCCATAACTTTTGACAGAGATGTCAGATCGCTTAATGACATACCGCGTTTGAAGCGTCAGTCCAAGCAGATTTTTACCAAGGAACAATACACGCTACGCGAGCGCTCTGAAATAGTTGAAATTTACATTCAACAGAAGAAGTCAATTGTGAAAACTCAACGTGCTTTTAAAATATTAAAAAAATGTGAGAAGTGCGCCTTCTAAGAACACCATTAAGCGTTTATACGAAAAATTTTCGACTGGTGAGGCTCTTTCTAATCCGAAGAGGCCAAATAAAAGTCGACCAAGGCGATCGGCCGAGAATATCGCTGCCGTACGAGCCAGTGTTGAGAGGTCCCCAAGAACATCCCAAAAACGCCGTTCTCAGCAGTTGGGCATGACCCGGTCCACTTTACAACGGATTATTCGCGTTGATTTGCATTTGTTCCCGTACAAAATTTAATTGACGCAAAGATTGTTGCCTGCGGACAAGCCTCGTCGATTGGAATGGGCCCAACGAGTCATCGAAATGGCCGATGATGACGAGCAATTTTGGAACAAAATTATCATGTCCGATGAAGCCCATTTCACATTTAATGGGACCGTAAATAAGCAAAATTGCCTTATTTACGCCACTGAAAATCCTCAGGAGATTCAAGAATTGCCTCTTCATGACGAAAAAGTCACAGTTTGGTGCGGCGTTAGTGCGAAAACGGTCATTGGGCCGTTTTTCTTCCAAAACGAAAATGGCCATGCTGTTACCATCAACCAGGAGCGTTATCGCGACATGATGACCAATTTTGTGATGCCAATTATTCGTCGAAAGCGTATGAGGCAGTTCTGGTTTCAACAAGACGGCGCTCCACCGCACACAAGTCGCATAACAATCGATTTTCTGAAGAATTCGTTTCCGCGCCGTTTGATGTCGAAAAGTGGTGATTTGGACTGGCCACCGCGTTCGCCCGATTTGACGCCCGCTGACTTCTTCTTGTGGGGACATTTGAAGTCAAAGGTTTACGTTAACAAGCCAAGGACCGTAGAAGAGCTCAAGGACAACATTCGTGAAGAAATAGCCGCTATTCCGGCCGCAATGTTGGCGAAAACGATGGAAAATGCTGCAAAAAGGGCACAATACGCCATCAACGGCAGAGGCGGCCATTTGAGAGATATCATATTCAAAAATTGATGTAAACAAATCTACTTGGAACAAATTAAATGAATAAGATTGCCAACCGCCAATGGGTCCGTCGAATATGGGCAACCCTGTAGATAGATGTGTTGAACTGGGACTTACTAGAAAAACACTTCCAAACATGTAGAACACTACTTTACGACATGTATAAATTTAGTGCGGTTATCAGTAGTTAAACCCTACAATAATACTAAATATACTTTTTTTGGATTATTACAAATTGATTACTTGTTCTAGTCCATATACTTACTACATATGAAGAGATGACGTTTGTGACACTCTAATGTTTCAGATGATGGATCTGCACATCTCCTTCTACACTATGGACCGCATTTGTCACAGGTTAGTGAAATCTGAGCGTTATGGGAAACTAAACTGAGTTGCAGAAATTTCTGAGAAAAGGCAATTTTCCTTTATAATCATGGACTAAATGCAACATATTATGATAGGTGGCAGATACCGCCTCAGTTGTGTGCAAGATTGTCTATTAATCTTGCCTCTAACACGTATTTTTTAAAAAATTGAAAAAAGGAAATTTCAAACATGCCCACTTATTTGGCTGTAAAGTTAGCAAGTGGGAAAAATTGATCCACCAGAAAGCAATTGCTGTTATCTGCGTTGTTGGAAAGTTGCAAACATTTTTATAAGGAAAAGTCGTAATTTGTGTGTGGTTGTCGGAAAATGGCAAAACTTAAAGATTTCACAAGCGGTACGGTAGAATCGTTTGCGTGGAATGTGACATACTTCAAATGACTAGATGTCGCATATTTCAAAGATCAAGTATTCGATGAATCTACCACATAAATCAGACTGAATTTGTTATGTCAATTTTACAGGAATGAGCCGATTGTAAATTTCTGACAAAGACCATAGACAAATGGAAGCCCCGCAAGAAAAAATCTAATGGGGCCAGATCGCATTTTTTTTGGTAACCAGATCTGGTTGTCACTCCCTGATATAGTGTTTGCGCAAAAGTTCTTTACATTTTATTTCCCGATACCAAGAAAAAAGAAGATTGAAAATTGCGGCTCAATTTGAACTTCGATGGTTCACGATTTATTTTAAACTACTACTCCTAAATGGGCCACCAAAAAAATACAATAAAATGAACGATAGTTAATAATTAGATAATGCAAGTGCAAGAACAACACCAAAAAAAACTTAACGAACGAAATTCAAGTAAACGGCAAGAACTATTTATGCTGTCGTTGTTGTTGCTCTGCTTAAAGATGTTCAATTTGACAAACAAAAAGACAGCACATAAAACTGACCAAACCGAAACATAGAAACAGTTGTATGAGTTGTTGTTGTCACATCAGTAACAACGAAAACAAATATGTTAGGGTGTCTCTTATTTCAATTATTACAGAATAAATAGGAATATAAACTTGCAATTCAGGGCAATCTTATCCGACACATATCCTTACACAGAATCGCCACTACGGCTTGTAGATCCGTTCTTTTAAACATCACATATCGTTTACGGCTATATCGTGCACTTTTGGCTCAAAGAATTGGTTGTCATCGACTAGTAGTGCCCTAAGTTGACGGTGATAGCAACACCATCTTCGTTTTCGAAGTAGTCTTCTTCTTCTACTTAGATGGCGACTACTATAGACAACCTTACCTATTACACGCCGCACGTAGAAAATAATTCTAAGTGATTCGGTCTTCTGCGATTCTTCCCCAACTAGCCGCACTAAGTATCAATAGTCTGTTCCTTCCAACGGAGTTTTCGTCGCACTCTTTTGCGACAACCATCGAGGTGGTTGTCGAAAACTTTTCATACTGGAGCATTTGGGCTCATCCGCACAACATGACCTAACAAACACATTCATTCTATATTTATGCGCAGGACCACATCAATGTCGACATATAGCTCACTCTGCTAATTGCTGATGCGACGCGGATACTCTTCGTTAATGATGATGGGTCCAGATATTTTCCAGAGTATTTTCCTCTCGAAGACTCCCAGCACTGATTCATCGACTTGTGTAATGACCCAGCATTCTGCGACGTACAAGAAGGTAAAATCAACATCTGGTACAGTTGAATTTTTGTTTGCTGAGAGAGACTTGTATCAATGAATCGCTTGCTTAACCTATAGTAACATCTCTTAGGAATCAAAAGTCCTCCTTTATCTCCATGCTGACATCATTCGTTTGATTTATAGCGATCCGATCATTACTCTACAATTATAGTTGTCAACGTTCACACGGCGTTGTCTACAGCGTTTTCGAAGTAGTACGGACCAATAATTCTGCCGGTCCACAGCTAACACCAAACAGTAGCTTTCTGGGAACGCGTTGCCCCTTGGTATATAAGATGTGGATAGGAATCATTACAAAATCAGCGATTTTGCTTACTGATGGCGCACATCCCGCTCGTCATTTGCACGTTTTATTCAAAACTGTAACTTGTCATAGTGATTCGTTCTTATTGTCTACATATATAAAAAACTTCATGGCTCTTGCATCATGATAATGCACCTGCTCACTCATCTTTGCTTGTGAGAGATTATTTGGCCAAAAACAACACCGTTACCATGCCTCAGATACCGTATTTACCAGATTTGACTATATATCCTTATCATAGCAATTCTAAGGTATAGTAGCATCAAGTTGCTATAATCACCTACATATATGTATGTCCTTATTTTTAAAATACTAACGGCTAGACCCTTTTGACTTCCTTGCGCATCATCAGCGATAACGATAACATTAGTATTCAGGCAAGACATGATTTTCAGCCTCCTTGCTTCCTAAAAAGGAAATCGTATCTGACTTAACATTTATATTTCTTTATAGTGGATGTATTACTGCGAATTTTGAGGCATAAAATTATCAAACTTATTGCGTTTAAGATTTTCACCTCCATTAGATGTACAGAATACCCATTACAGAACGTGTCATCACTAGATGCACAAATATATGTCAACACTCTAATCGCCTTCAAAAACATCGGTCAAAATTATATTAGGTATACTAAACATATAATATTACTGGTGTGCACAATAACGGGATGATTCACAAGTTATGAAAGTGATTTTGGTCAAATCCGCCATGTCGTTAAGAATTGGCAGAATGGTGATGAAAAGCTCGGCCAGTTACAGCCGAAAATTAAGTTACAGCGTCAAAGATTTTCACACGATGTTTCAAAAGTTATGATAACTAATATTTTAGGGTTCGGGCCGTCTGAAAAACGGCTGTGTTTAATTATCTCGATATCACGAGATATTATTCAAAGTTTACAGAAAGCACAGGGAACAAATTTCAAATTAGTCTTTTAAAAGAGACTTTTGTCAAATCAGAAATTTTGGATGGAAATATTACAAAATGCTGTCAGAATTGCTTGAGGCAGCAGCACGCGCTTGACAGATTTTCAACAAGATACTTCGAAAAAATGTGTACCGGTCTCGGCAGTTAGACAGATTGACGAAAACAGTTCAATAGCTTTAAAAATGAATGACCTCCTTCAATGCTTTACACCATTTATATCTTCACACAAAATGAATTAAGCTTTATTTATGTAAAACCCAGAAGAAAGTATTTAAATTGTCAAGTACGTTATGGTCAAATGTGCTTTACGCCGACTGAGTTGGGTTCCTTCTGTCTTGCCAGTTGGTAGACACGATAATTGACGTAAATTTTTATGAACCTACATAAAATTTGGCAAAGCTTAATATTTTGTCACATAGTAGCTGGGCTACACAAACGGACAATATTGGTCTATCCCTATCTTTTTATTCGTCCACCGTATGTACACTGTCAAGTACAGGGGTGGGCATTTTTCGGTTTCAAAAGTGAAACACTTTCACTAACAGAAGCGTTATTTTCTGCAGTGCATACATACACTGCGATGATACACAGGTTCCAGTATATTCAAATTTCTTTATCATCTTTGAAATTCTTTCCACAGTAGATCGATTATGACAGCTACAACCACCCCGTAATGCACGAAAAGTGCCCTTGTTTGATCGCTACTTTTGAAATAAGTTTTAACTATTTTTTTTTTATATTTATAAATGGCAAACCTTTCACTAAATACATAACATTTCAGGTGGTAGGTATTTAACAGCTGACAGCCTTGCCAGATGGGAGGCTTTAGAACCACCAAGCGCTAAGCGATTGCTGTGAATAAAAATGGATAACATCATCAAACTTCTTCTGATACCTCCCTCACCCAAACTATTGCTTTTACTCATGTATACATAGTTATATATCTTCTACTAAATTCATTTAAATTCGGTGCACGCTAGGCATTTCCTAAAGTAATATCTGAGACTGAAAATGGACCACATTGCCCCATTCCCTTTGGAGACCTCCCATACAAATGATCGAATTTTCGAAATTCAGTAGCCTGAATTAGCTTACAATTCTCTGTGAATTATGTTCGGTTTTGAATTTATTATCCATCGTCAATATAATATCACTCTGTAAAATTTAAGCAAAACCGGGCAAGTAAACTTAGCAATTAATTGAATTGCTGAACTAAATTTTGAGACATAACATATGAAGAATTAACACACCTCTGCTAGTACCTCCCATGCAAATCAATTTACATTTAATTTTTCTGCTGTGGTCTTCAATAAGTATACTGCCAATGCTTAGACTATCTATCAATTCTATCTACCAATTGTATTGCATTACAAAGCTTGGTAAAATTTGGAAAATTCATCCGGATAACCACGCCCTGTTTGAGTTTTATTCAATTGCCCTCATCCGGCATTTGGTGAACTTAGTTTTGCGAATAAAAATAGACATCATAGTCACTCTCTTGAGGGTAGCATACATACAATTTGGCGATTTGGCCAGAATCTGTGAATCCATGAGTTATAAACGGAAAACTTCAAAAAGTTGTAATTTTGCATCTTTCATTGTATTTTAATTCAGAACATAGCGATTTACTACCCCTTTGTAGCGCCCCTCACCACTTTGGAATAACGCAATAAAGGCTTTGGGTGAATTCAGTTCAACTGAATTTTTCTGAACTAGTTTTTGTACCAGAAATTATACTCACCTGGGCCAATGGATGAGGGAGTTGAAGGCGTAAACTGATGAAAGGTTTAGTTTGCAAGCTGAAGAAATAACTGGATAACAAACTTTCCAAATTTTTGGGTAATTTGGTTTTCATCTTTTATCCCTATACCTGAAAACCTAAAACAATATTGCTCTCATTGCTTTCTGACCATCTGCACAAATCTGCTCAGTTTTGAGCATGTTAGAATTACCTAAATATTAAAAAATTCTCCAATTTCCAATGAGTATTTTGTTTATAACCCTTCAATAAATTATTATGCACTTTCAGATAGTTGTCTTAATGTACACATTACAACAAAACCAGTTACATTCGTAAACTATTGCGAGAATCAATCTGTCAGTTCAAAAGAATGACATTCTTTTACTCCGTTTCTTATCAAACATTTTTATTAATTTTTTTTTTTTTTCAATATATACAAGTGACAGAATGACACATTAAATTGTTGAACAGACCATGTTTCATATGTAGGTATGTATCAGTTATAGTTAAAAATTTTACATTAATAAATAGAATATGCACAACTTTCATATCAAACACAAATTTCAAATATCACACCACAGATAACCAGTTGGGATGTCAACAAACATGTTTGGTATCGGGGAGCGTATTTCCACATCAACGTCAACTTTATTAATTGCTCAAAAACGTACAAAGTTGCTCTATTTATACTAAAATTATTTATTCTAGAAAATGCTACAATATTTCAGAGAGAACACATATTTACATAATGGGTGCAACAAAGACAAACATATTTACAGAATAGTGTTGTACATCATAGACTTAATTCTAGAATGTTCTTATATACAAAACAAGTGAAAAGGAGATAACAATAAACTATATAATAGGAGTGAGAGGAACAAACATAACTTATTGTCGTAAACGTAATTCTAGAAAAGTCCCACCCACAGATAAAGGGGGAAAGAGATTACATATATCATACTTGAATGTTCCAGGCGCAGTTTTGATGATCTTTCTAGAGTATATACTTAGACAAACTTCACTCATATACTACACATGTAAGGCGGCAAATGAAATTATGTATCAGCGGTGGAGAAATGTGGGCCACAGGGTCACCCGCCCTCTCTTTTTAATTATTTGCAGCTCTTTTTCTACCAATAAGTGTATCACAATAAAAATACGTATTTTCAGGGGGTTTTTCCATTTTCAATTTAAAGAGGACCGGATTGAATATCGTGAAAAATTACACGGTTCGAAGCTGATCTTTATCTTTTTTCACTTTTAATGAAATTCATTATATTGTACTTAAATTGGGTAACTGTTTCCCATATGCCAATTAGACTAAATTAAAATAAATATAATAATCAAAAGTTAACATACATATATATATATACATATATTTTTTGTGCAAATCTATCACAGTTAACAAGTGACTTAAGTTTACTTAACGTTTGAACATTTTTTATATAGTTAATATCTTTTATTTATTTATATTAATTAGCACTAAAGTCTGTAAATATTTAGTTTTCCAGATTTCGAATCGTTTTCATAATTTGAAAAAATTCTAGTAGAAAGTTGGAATTACTCAGCTCAGTTTTATAAAAAATTATTAGGCCACAAATATTTTCAAATGCAAAAATTGTGGCGCCTTCGCTTTTTTTTGACAGCAGAAAATGTGGCGAAATAAAGATCACTACCGCCTCCACGTAACGACTTTAGTAATCAGAAGTTAAAATGCCTGAAAGGCAGTTTAAATTCATACTCAGTAAAATTGGTCCAGTGGGAAAAAACGTACACAATGACTGAAAATTGAGTTATTCTTTTGTCTCAGAAATCTGATTCTTTCAATGGAATTTATTATCGAAGACTTTTATACGATGCCGATACTCTCCCTTAACGAATTCATCAGTATGGGCTTCATCCTCTTGTGTCATGCCCCAATATTCTGTAAGAGCAGACACGCAGGAGTAGTGTCTTGTGCATTTAGATTCAAGTCTATTGATGGACGGTTTTGTCATTAAAGCGCTAGCTTTGTCCGTTATAGCCAATAACGTGTAGACTCTTTGTTCGCTGAAACAAACACATTTGTTTTGTCTTCGTTTAACCTATGACGTCCCATAGGATTCGACCGATCATCGTTATTAGCGCGTGATTTTTCCTACAAGTCATCAGATGCACTAGTAATTTTGTCAATTTTGTTTCAAAGTAGAATTTTAATACAAAATATGGGCATGCTTGAAAGGGACTGGGTAAAACATACTCGTACAAAAGTTAAGAAAACTGAGTTTACGTAAAGCAATGCGTTATTTTTATTTTTTATTCCTTCTAAAATTTATATAAACTTTATGTAAGTAACATCTCGATAAATGTTTACAAGTGCAAGATGTTAAGAAAGACATTACGACGTTTTTTGTATGAATTTTTGTACACAATTCTTAGCTGTTAACAAAAGGCTTGTTACAAATATCAATGATCGAATTTGCCAACTTTGGCCACCCACTGTGCAACTACAAATAAGATTAAATATCTCAGACGTGGAAGTTAAGTGCATCAATACTTCTGCTATGATTCGGCATATTTTCATTCGAATCGGATCAGGCATTCGCAAGTTTTCAATTTGTTTTAATTTTTTTCAATCCATAACTTAATTTTACCTTTCTTGGGGAAGGTACGAATTCTGAAATATATCAAATCAGAAAATTTGGCAGCTGTATCTGGCACGGCTTATTGCGAGCTACTTCTAACATTTTCAATTAGTACGTTACAATGACTATTTCCATTCCCTCATTCGTGTTAAGGTAACATGTCAAAAATTTCTAATTCTACTTTTTACAAATTTATCTTTTTGGTTTACGGAATTTATTTTTCATTTAATTTCTTGTAGCAGCTGTATTTATCGTAGTGGTTAAAGGCAACACTGTTAAAATACTTCAATTTTTGATATCTAAATCCTTCCATAACAATTTCAATATTTCAGATCACTTTACGAGTATGACAGCATTTTTTTCATTTCTCCTTTTCTTCGAAAATTCAACTATATTGGAAATGCAACCAATTGTACCTGGATAGTTAGTACCTGAAACATATAATCGAGCACTCTCCTTCAGATAAAATTTTGACGATCACCTCGACGTGCTGGCAGAGTTCAGTTAAGCCTTCCGGTTCGCAAATAAACTAATGTGCGAGCATAAAAATTTAAATCCTTGCAAACTTGCTCCCATTCATACAATGCAAAAAAAAAGAATATATTTTTGTAGCTTTTGAAAATAGAACATAGAAACCGTTATTTTCTTTTTTTTTTGCATTTCAATTTCTTTAGTGTGCGCAGTTCAACATTTGATACGACGACTGATAACATGGCAAGTGGCGCACGCCAATTTCAGTTTTGTCCACCCGGTCTTGAAATAAAAATAATGAGTGAAAAAATAACAACAAATATCGTATAGTTTAGTAGACGAAAAGTAATAGCAGCCTCATCCACATTTTTAATATGTGATCGAACGAACATACGTGAAATGCATTATATTTCAGCCGGTCAAAATCGACTCTAAAGTACGCTTCATCACAGCTTTTGAAAAACTTGACCTATTAAATTTATATTCCTTTATTTGGGAATCAATTATTAAATTCTCACCCAATGTCTACATCAAAATTAGGATTTAAACTGCTCACAATCGATTGAGCGGTGCGTGCAAAGTACCCAGGCAGATAAAAGTCAAGTCAAAGGAATGGAAACTGACTTCAGGTTAGCACTTCGTTATGGAAATACTACCTTTCTGGTGAACAAATTCTTAAGTATCAGCTCAAACCTTAAGAATTAAGTGAGACGATTGACGAAAAGGAGATAGAATTCCAGAGTATTTAACCAACAATCTGAAACATTTAGTTTCCTCCCAGTTTCGGTCAACGTAAAAGTGTTAAAGATAACATTACTGTATACAACACCGACGAAAATGTTATTTATAAGTTTTAATGCAGGGAGTATAATAAAAAGTATAGAAATTTACCCGAAATTCACATGTTAAGTTATGCTCTCAAAATATTTGAAGTAACATAATTTTAGCCAATGAATTCTTCACTACAGGCGCACCAATATAGAAGTTTTATACAGATGAGCTGATTTAAAAATAGCCGACAGAGGGCATAGGTTTTAAACGTTTCATGATTGCCCTATTTTTCAAAGTTAGACAAGGCACGACAAAGACATTGTTTTATGTTTCACTGAGGAAATGTGGAAAAATTTTCCCAGATGCAAATGTAATCTAATAAAAGCAGCAGATACATTTTTGAGCCCATAAATTGTAAATTGTCGCAGTTTTGCACAGATGTACAAGAACTAATGTGGTATGCCAACCAGTCCTAAACTATTGCATGTGAAACAACTGGACAGGCAATTGGACATGATATATGTACATTCTACCAAAGAAGTACCGGGAACTGTTCAATAAAGCACAAAATATTTATTATTCATTCAAATGTATTGTATTTCCTTCGACTTAGGCCCTTCCGAAATAATGCAATTATGCCAATAAATAGTCCTATCGTCAAAACTTTTTGCAAACATATTTGAAGAAAAAGATTTTTATTAAACACGGTGGTTATTCAATGATATTTTTTGAGATATTGGCCAGAAATTCTTTCACTATGATAGCCTTGTGGGATGGTGATCTTTCGTGGTGCAAAATCCACAAGTTTTGTGTTTACAAATCTTTCCTTCTTCAACAAACTTGCTCCTCTTCTTCTGACCTTCTGGCAATAACTTCAAGGGAACAACACAACATAAGGGTTTAACATTACCTTGATTAGTGATCAACTATGATGTGGTTTTATCGCCATTTATAATCCATTTTGAAAAGAGCCCGGCTGAAGCCCATGATCTCTATGACGGTTGGTTGCAATAAAACGGCACAGCTCGAGAAACCATATAATAAATGAGAGGACAATTAATTACAACAATCAATTTCACACTTTGGATCAATGAATTGGTGACATGAATAATGTAAAATCACACCTCTCCAATTTTTCTCTTGATCAACGAGGGATTTAAATTGTAAATGGGTAGGCAATTAAGATAGAAGAATTGCAAGCCGACGCGTTATTATTCGACAAATACTACTTGAAATGCACATAGTTGTGGCCAACATTTGTACGATAATGGTTGCGCGATGATTTCTTTTTTCAGTTTAAGAAAACTATTTATAATGGAATAATTAAAGCCATTTACTATGACTATATAGCTTCCTTTAAAAAGTCATTTTTATTACTATTGCAGCCGCTACCATTAGTAGCCTACAAACAAACCATTTAAAATTACTGCACTAACTGTTGTCCTTTTACGAGTTTTTTTTCTACATTTTCTCAAATATTTAATCTCTCTCTGCCAATTCTTTGAAATCTCAGCCGCAAAATGAACAAAATTGCTGAGGACCAGAATTGTAGATCATTTGTTGAATCAAAGTGTTTATCTCAGTTAGGAAACCAAGTTAAGTTTGCTTAATGAAGACCTCTTGGTTCTGTCTACTTTTTGGACTTCCTACAACTTCTTAACTGCCGGGACATTTTGCAATTGCATTTATTTCTTTATTAAAATTCATTGACAAGTAAAAAGTAAAAATTTGTATTCAAAAAAGTTTCTTTATTTTTTAACTCGGAACAATACTGAATCTATTCAACCAAAGAAAGAAATTTCGTATTTATTTGGAAAATACAATGAAAGGAAGTTTAGGTTAGGATTCCTCAGTAACTGCGACTGTTATTTGTAATGTTTGTCACTTATAAGTTTTACTTCAACTTCCATTCGGATGTAGCCAGTTATTTTTTGCGTTTTTTGGAAAAAAATTTGATTGAAATTAAACTTGCTTATATATAAATGAAACGTTGATCTACAGATTTTCATTATTTTTTTTTTCTGCTGTTTTCTTTGATAATTTTATTTGAATTTTTGAACATATTGAAAATGTTCAGATGTGGGAGTGCACCAGATATGAATTCTTCAAAATCATGCTGGGAACGTGGCAATAAATCATATTTGTTAACTTAGATACGAGGGCGGTCCCAAAGCTAGCCGACCTAACAAAAAGACACAGAAATTTTCTTCATTTTTCAGCATAATCTCATTTTAGCTCGATGCACGTTTTCCAGCGATATTCAATAGCTCAGGTGTCCTTCTTATAACAGCCATCAACCGCAGGATATCCCTTGCCAGCGAGTCATTTTTTCAAGTTTTGAAATAGAAAATAGTCCGAGGGAGCTAAATGTGACGAATAAGGTGCATGATGAAGAAATTCGAATTTTAATTCACTAATTTTGGCCAACACAATAGTGGATGTGTGAACTTACTTTCTTTTTACCAAATGCGGTCTTTTTCCATAATTTCATCACCTTAATGCCTTACAAATATTTCCTTTTTCAAATTCGTTACACTGTGGCAGGCATCTATGCTAAATTTCGCATAAATGTCGTTAGTGTTTATGCTATGGGTTTTGTACTAAAAAAAAGTAATGTTTGTAATTTTTGCAACATTTTAATTGTGACGAAACATTTAGAATGCTCTAAAATGCCGCCTGTGAAGAGATTTTGTCGAAATCTTAACTAGTGTAACAAATGAACAATAGAAAGACTTTGTTTATCAGACGCGTCAAATCTCGAGTGGTGCCAGAAAAATAATTAATTCCTAAACAGATTGTTGCATTAAAATTCTAATTCATCAGCACATTATATATTATATTATATAAGATAATGCCTTGCATGTTTGGAATATGGACACACATTTTCGTGAATGTAACTTTGAGTATTTGAGTTAGGCGACGGTACCCGAAACGTCTATTTTTAATTTTGCGAATGCCAAATTTGGCAAATCTATTATTACCGTGTTTCTATTCTAGAAGTGGATTGTGGACATCAATTTCCATGATTTAGATCTAGCTGTTTGAGCTTGGCGATGGCACCTAATTTACACCTTTTTACCCTGTTTTTACCCCTTAAAAGCACAAATTTCGAAAAACCCCTTCTTACCGCATATTTACTCTTGCCGTTTGAGCCAGATTTGTTCCTTCTAACACCATTTGTTTTTTTTTTTTTTTTGTTCATAAAAGTATGAATTTTGGAAAGTCCTTTCTTATCTTGTATCTACTGTATAAGGGATATGCTTGCTTCAAATGCCGTAATTCTACCCAACAATTTTATATGTATATAGATAGATTACAGGGAATAAATTTATTTTCGAAGCATCTGGCAGTTTCCAGAAAGGGTGAGTAATACCGGCCGTTTTCATTCTCAGATTCAAATTTACCAAAGGGTTATCCTACGCCATTTTTGAATTCAGTAAAAAAATAAAATTCCTTGCATCCTATGAATGAGATATGGAAGAGCATGTCGTTTTTAGTGAGCGTAGATCCATTCTATTGTTTAGACTCACTCAACTTTACTGTGTTCGGTGCGACTAAATGAAAGATGTGAGCCTCGAAATATATACTCGTATGATAAATTGGTCACTTGTATGGGAGACACTAAATTTTCTGGTCGTTTTAAGGCAATATGATTGACAAAAAACATAAGTCTCCGCAGTCTGGTAGATGAGCGTTGCAGGGTAGAAATTGAATTTATGAAAGTCGCTTATTTTGTATGGATTTTTCGGTTTTCGAAACCTGAAAGTTTTTGTTCTTCCCTTTAGTGTTGGATGCATTCTCAAAGGAAAAAACTCTGTGGAACAGCTGTCATAACCAAAAAGAAATATAAAAATTTAAGCCTTCCTAGTGAGAAAACAATGGTGAAGTTAAGAAAATTAGTAAAAAAAAAAATATTAAATATGGTGCACTAAATGACGGGGAATTTTTTTCGTGATTTCGTCAATGCCTTATTCATGGCCCTTGACAAGATTTTCTATTTTCAGAAATTCTAGCTTTTTGTGCGATTTGTATTTATAAATAAAGAACTTTTTTCAAGCAAACCCCAAAAAAAAACAATTTTTCCGCACTGAAATCAGTATTTGTATTTTGCAAAATTCTTATAGCAAAATTCTCCAATGACGATATGCCTTTAGATGCCGTTAAATTGTTAAAAATCAGAGCAGATATTACAAAATTATTTTGGTTTTTAACAAAGGGTATACAGCAAAAGGCCGCAAAAATAACACCATATTTACAAATTGAGTTACTAAGTCTAAATATTTGGCTAGTGGAGCCTATGATTTCCAAATTATAAGCGAAACAGATGATAAATACGACATTTTATATGGAAGATTCCGGAATTGGTCTATCAGTGTATTCTAAATCTGTAATTCTAACGTAACCCTCCAAATGGCATCCTGATCATTTCCATTTTCGAACTACACAAAATCATTTGGCATCCTCACTCTGAAAAACTGAATATTTTTGTCTGCGCCTTACAGAATTATAAATATACGTTTGTACATGATTGAAAGCATACATACTCCGGTTTGAGAACATATTTGCTCCTTCACTTTAGTCATCCCTCAAGCAGTACAAAGCGCGACGATGACATCAAATCATTCTTTGTGAAAAGAAAATAAAATCATTCGGTGAAAATAAGTTGTAAAACAATCAAGGAAAGAAAGTGGGTTTTCCTGCTTTTTAAACAGCGCTTTTGGTAAGGTTGTTTTCAACATTTCTGATTATGTTATTTTTCATTTTCTTTTGCATAATTTTACAATCCTGCTAGCAATAAAATTTTGCCAAACTTCAAAGAAGACATTAGCATCTACCACCAGAAGCGCTATGAATAGTAATGATTCAGAACATTTGCTCCGATACTCAAAAGTTATGACAAATTCAATATATTGTGTTATTTCTAGTGTTAGTAATTGTGATTTTATAAAATGACAACAAATTCTTGACCTATTTTAAAGGTAATTATAGGTTCAAGATTGAACTCCTGATATCTTCTATATTTTACGGGAAATACAAGTATATTTGTACACATATTTAAACATTATGATCAAAAGGGTATAATAAGGTTTAAGGTATGACACGTCATTTAATAGGAAATTATTAAGACTGAAGATATTTTAAACCGATTTGTCTGGCACTCCGAAATTATATTCACAGAATAGATTTTTCATCAACACTTCCAAATTACTTCCCCAAAAGAGATTTTTTTTCATCAAATATGCTATTTGGTTTGAGAGATATCAGATGCGTCGTTGTCTGTCAACCTGTCTAGTAATGTCCACTTTTCGCACAAAATGTTCACCATATTTTCTTCCATTTTCTTTTTCATTTCTCGAAAATGTGCTGCTATTTAATAAGGTTTCGTGTATTTATTTGTTTAACATACTACCTTAAAATTGCCCCACAAATCCACGAATCCTTTTTATACTTTCATCCTACAAAATGATCCATATCAATTGTGGTTTTAGTAAAGTTTCAGTGCCAGCATTTTCACAAGACCTCATAAATCTGTGCAAAACAGATGATTTTTATATAAGTTTTTATAGGTGATGTCTTTGTAAGTGCTTACGTACTAATGATTATATTCCGGCTGAAAATAAGCTACAAAAATGTTATACTTTAGGGCTGCCTTCATTCTTTTTATTTTTGCTATGGAGCGAGCATTTAATTTCTTCTATTAGGTAATAATAATTTCTTCTTTTTAAATTTGGCATTAATTACGAAAACACGATACGTTACGTATTATTCAAAATATTATACATTGTCACATTACCACTTTCCCCCTCTTTCTGGCATGTACAAACACCGTGCCAATGGAAATCTTTATCTTTTGAGACCATGCAGAAATCGACAAAATGTTAGTCTTTTTCTAGAATGTGAAGTGCTGCTCAGACAGGCGACGTGCCGCGGAACGGTGCAAGTGATAATCGGAAGAGGCAATGTCTGATGAATACGACGGGAGGCGCAGGAGTTTCAAATTGTGAGCTTTTAAAGGTAATTATTGACCAGTGCCGTAGTGGTGGGCTGTTTTCCATTAAGTACAGTTCGAGCAACTTAAAATTCACGACGCTAAGTTCATCCTGGCGTCGGAGCATAACCACGTAATCCCCATGATTTCCTCCTCTGCAGATTATTGTAGTGAATCCATTTTACGTCAACATTAACTATATGATGCAAAAGACCCTTTCGATTATTCAGGCTGAATTTCACACGGTCAAGATCGATTTAACATTTCTTAATATCAATCTATATAGAAACCAATTTCCTTTCAATCTCAACGCTTTGAAATCTCTTGTTGAGTCGCCCTAATGTAATTGCAATTTCTTCTCGAGTTTGACACGACTCTTAATAATATTAATGTTAATTCTACACCTTCATACAATTTCGATTAAATGCGTTTTCTTTGACGGCAAACTCATCGTCATCTTCGTGGGATGGACTTCGGCCGCAGATTTCTTCAAGTTAAATCTACATTACTTCTTTAGTCGATTAAGTGCGTCCATCTGTCTGGCTGGCTGCTAGACAAGATCATTACTATAAATCTTTGTAAAACTTTTCATAATTTGGCACAGCTTAATATTTTGTCAGATTACAGTCGAGGATTGTAAATGGGATATTTCGACCTACTCTTTAAATATAATAGTTTTCCTGTAACTTCTAATTCATAGACTTAGTAATATAAGATTTTGTCTATTGCTTTGCTTTATAATATTTTGTGATAGTTAAAAAAATCGATCGGTTAATGCTGTCCCTTCTGGTATTTCCTACACAAACGGTCTCTGAGAACGAAAATGTGTGGCATTTTTCAAGCGTCTTCTGGCACCTTCCATACAAATTGATGCATTTTCTGAAATATAACCTTCTCTCAACAACATCTTCTTCAACATAGCAGTAGTTCAGATTTTTGTTTCATCTTTTGTAATACTTGAAAAATATTGACCAAGTAACCACTTCCCTTCTAGAACCCCCCATACGAATGACCGATTCAGCTCATGCTGTCTTACATGGAACATGAAGTGTATTGCCATGTCACTTAGAGTACCGCATATAAGTGCAAATAGGCCGATTTGGCAAAAATCGGTAGCTCCTCTATAACTTCTGAACTGAAGCTAAAAACTAATTTTGCTTTTGATAAGAATCTCTTGGCTCAACGCTCACTTTTGCACCAATGCAAATGGAATTTGGGTGAAGGTGTATGCAAGTCAGTTCATCTGACTAAAGTTTCTATACTGCAGATATGAAGTTTATGAAATAAAACAAACAATTTTCGACGATTTAAAGCAATTCAAAGGATAAGTGAGACAATTCCATCCACAAACATTCAGATAGCAATGAATTGTTTAATAAATTCAATTGTATTTAAAACCTATAAAAAGATTTATTTAAAATGATATCCCTTTTCAAATGAATGGAGTACAAATAATTCGTATGAAAGTTATTTGAGTTTCTTAATGTAGAAATATTCACCAGTCACCCTGTCCATTGTGCCATTCTGTTTACAACAGAATTAAACCTTCAATCTTGTTATATGCAGTTCAAGCTAATTTTAAATGTTTGGTTAACGTTTATCGATATATAAACCGTTAGATTGGTTAAATAAATGTCTTACATTTTGCTTAGTATTTTGTTTTTTTGGTGTCCTACTTTATAAATATGGACGCTTTCAATGTGGAACACTTGCATCAGGTTACCATTAATTGGCTGAAAGGAATGTGCTCAACATAACAGACTTCACCGTAATGACGGCAATAGGATTGTCATGTTTATGACAGGACAGGTTAAACAGTAATTAATTTAAAAAAATACAAATTTGATTCTATCTATCCCAAGTGCAATTAATCAATTTGCATTTGTTTATTATTTAATATGTATGTAAGTATGGTGGAACTAAATTTTGTACAGCTTTAGTGAATAATTTATTTATTTTTTTTTTATTTGCCAATTTTGTCACAGCTTAAATTTGCATAAATAATGATTCGGACTGTTGGTGTTTTCACAGCGATTCTAGCATAATTTTAATTGATAGCATTCATCGGAAGTGCAATCACATACAAAGCAATTAATTGCTTTTGATGTTTCCGCTTTGTTCATTATTGGTATTTTCATAATGGAACTAAAATTCCACTCAGTTAATAAAAGGAGAAAGAAGAAGAAAAACAATTTCAGTTCAATTGTTTTATTATCGAGTCAAATTTATTGAAAAAGGTATTAATCACTATTAAATGTCTCATGATTTTAATTGTTGGAAACTTAATGTTGGATTGTATTCAAATCGGCAATTTATTTTCAGTTCAGAGAGTATGCGAGGCAGATTCGATTTTAATAAATGGATATCCTCATTAGTATCACAAAATTAATTTCCTATTTGTTTAAAAATTTGATGATGTAATGTAATGTAATAAACGGATATAAAGGTAACCCAGATATTGAACTAGGTGCCTACTTCTACAGAGGCGACATGTCTACTTTTTTAACGCTCACCTTGCTTATATACTTGCTTAGTTTTTCTTCAAACCAAATAAAAATTGTGATCTTTGCTTTCGGGATGGAATATTCTTTCAGCAAATGGTTATATTAGGTGATTTTAGTTAAAACGCAGATTTTTTCGTCAGGGCGAAAAGAATTTAAATATCGTTTAAAGATACTGCATTGAACTAATCCTTGATGTTCCACAGATTCAGTAGCGTTTTAAAGCGTATTTTAAAAACTTCAACAATAGCACATTAAAATGTACAGTTAGGGATTAAAGTGGTGAAGAAATTTTTGGTGCAACGAAATTTCTAAACATTATCGAAAAAAAAAGAAAATCTCGTATGTCCTTTTGGTAACAAAATGATTTCACAAATGTCTTATAAGAAAAATTCAGAATGTATTAATACATTCCGTTGAATATAGTGTACAGTGGGAAAGGTTTACAGCGCCGTCGGTTGCAACGACGAAACGGTTACAAAGACTAAATTTCGAGGTTTATGCGTTTATGCTAATCTTTACGAAATTAAAAATATTGGTATTTTATTTTTTCTATTTTTTAATGACGTCCAAACTGGGACAACCTATTCTTACTCGCAGTAGAGGCTAAAATTTAGGGAACGTTAAAGGAAATTATTCAAATTGTTAGCAAATCAAAGACATTTTTTCGCAGCAAAACTTGTTACAACAGGCGCACGTACTAAATATTAGGCTGTGCCAAGTTTTGAGAGGTTTCTTAAAAGTTCAAGGCAGACAAACGCACATCGCTCAATAGATATAAAAAATTATGAAATCCATTTAGTCAAAAGATACCTTGTATATAAAACGTTTCCTTCTGAATACTACGTTTTTACTGTACGAAATTATGTATAGTTTCATTCCTTCGTATGAAGATATAACCAATACAGGCATTTTCATCAGCTAAACTGACTTACATATATCTTCCCCCAACCTTTTTTCCGTTGCTGCAAAAGTTTGACGTTGCCTGAAGATGCGTGGTAAATCTCTGGGTTCTTAACAAGCTGAGCTGAAATACGATAAAAGTAGCAGAATTATAAATTTCTGAATTACTCCGCTTAGGAATTACAGATGGATCACTGACCCTTAGCAGTGTGGCAATGCCATCCATCTTCATTCATAGAACTAAGTTCACTAAATGCGTAATGAAATTGGCGCAATTACAAAACATTGTTGTCATCAAAACATTGACGCAGTAAGAAATCTACGATCTACGAATTAAGGAGGAAAATTTTAACTTCCATTGGCAACTTTTTGAACAAAAACTGAACTACTTAATCAAAAGCTGAATCGACTCCTCATTTGCAGTGAATCAAACTTGTTTTTTGTAGCAATGTCAAGACGTGACTAATTTGCCGAAACTTTATTTCTGGTCATTTGATATCACATGACAAAGTTTTAATAAACTCGGTGGACACCCGTGAACTTCTGAAGTTTATCAAAATCTGATGAAATGATATACGTCCTTCGTTCCTTCAGGTGAATGTATACAAATACGACATTTTTGCAATTATTTTCACATTTTTTCGAAGAAGTCTTCTTACTAAGTCAGCAATCCAATTCAACACGTAGTCGAATACGAATTACTCGGAATAGCTTTACGTCGATATGGCGTTGTATTTATTTTTAGATAGTATCATGTCGCATTGTAATATTTGGTTTTCCATATACTTACTACCTCGAATCGTGTTATCCTTTTTTTTGGTCATGTTGAATGTCATATTCGTCGTTGGCATTGTAACATGTTTTGTATTGGCTGCCCATCTTAGAAACTGCTAGTCCGTTCATATTTAATGCATTAGCAAGGCTATAAAACCTATTATGAGCACTTCAGGTGCATTTGAATATAACCCTTAGAAGATTTATGGATGTTATTTTCTTGTTTTGCATAAAAATACACTGTATTTAGTTCAAATAAATCACTGAGAATCTATAGATATGGAAACTCCACTCTTAAATCATTTTTCCTCTTTGCTTGCGCATCTATATATGGCCTTTGGGAAATCTTCCTGTTTTCTCCTCATGTTCGTTTTTTATGAAAGTGTTAACAAAGTCAAAAATATAAGTTCGATAAAATACAGAAATACACGAGCACAATTTTACATGCATTCGAGTCTAACTAGGCAAATTGGATTCTCGTTGCTTTGCTTTTTTTATAGTCCAAGTTATGTATATGAATGTTGAAATGAATTGCTGAGAACAAAAAATTGTAGAATGTTGATATAATTGGAATTTGAGGTTAACATGGCGAAATGAAAAAATATGCAGCGGATTGTGAAAGAGTTGCAGATGATGCACTTCATGTGGAAAATAAGAGCAGAATGTGTCATATGCCCACATTCATGAGTCTAACCATCGCATCCTTTTTGTGTTGTGGTTTGAATTATTATAATAAATAATAAATAAAGAAAAATATTACACTCAGTTCAGGAAAAAAAAACTTACATTTTCATATTTAAAAATATTATACAAAAGTAAAGATATTAGAAAGATATCAAGGGCAGTAAAATTGGAAAAAACCCTGAAATGCCAAAAAAGAGAAATCTAGCCATGCAAATTAAAGTTCAAACCAGTACAGAAATTCCAAGCCAGCCGAAGTATTATCACAATTCAGGTGGATTGTGTTTTATTTAGTTTTGTCATTCCACTGATCAAACAGAAGGCTGGCGACGAGTCCATGAATCACTTTACTTCAAAACGATTGTCAAGCTAGCGCTGAAATTCTACCTGCACCCAGCATTATTTTATGTTAGTCCAACAATGCGGCTGGCGTCAGAAAGAACGTAGTAAATCGCTAATTTCTTACCAAAGTAGGCCTGGAGTTAAAGCGCATTAAGAGAAGCAAAATTAAACATTCTGAAGTTCTTCAGTTGGAAATTATTGTTATATTATTGTCTGACAGTGTAATATTTTCACCACATGTTTGTAAATGTCAAGTAGCGTTCCTGATTCATCGCTATTTTACACTAAATTACTTACAAGTTGACACTCAGGAAATAATTTACAAACTATAAAAGTTTGTTGTGGTTTTCATGCAAAAAGTATGCCATGTCTTTGTAGTTTTTTTTTTGTTCTCAATTCTCTAATTATAACATTCTTTTGGAAACTTGAATGTGAATACACTTTATGAATTAAATTCCCTTTTTTTAAACCAGAGGGTATTTTATTCAAAATCACAGTGGAAATCAGTATTGCGGCCTGCTTGCATGGTCAATTTCCTAAATATTTGATGGGAACTACATTATATTGAATTTAGTACAACTGAGTGAAAGATGTGAATCTGGGAATATGTGGGTTGAATTAGGAAATTTGTTGCGGAAGAGAACGTGAGGAACCGATGGGAACTGGTAATTCGGTCCGTTTTTATTTTCTGAAATGAAACTAAGCTTAATTAAATACAACTGCTTAAAAGATATGAAGCTACCGACATTTGGCTTCGGCAGGATGGCATCACTTATCACGAGGGCAGAGAAGTGCAATTCCCCATTCTGGTGTTTATAATTTGATCATGAAATTGATCACCATATCAATGAAATTCAGTCACGTTTGTACAAAACGCCAATGGAACTTTCGGCCGTAGAGACTGCCGAAATCAAAGTCAAAATAAGTGTACCGGCCTACAACAACTCCCGATCAGGGGCAGTGAAGCAGGTTTAAGGTAATAAAAAGGAATTGCCTCATTGATTGCGGTGTCGTTTTTATCATTGTTCACAAACGATTTATTCAGTAGTTTCGATAGATTTTCAAATGCTTTTACAGTAATAGAGTTTCAATATATAAGAATATAGATGTTGTAATTAGATTTGTTTTAATATGCCTTTCAGTCTCTGATGTTACTAATAATTTCTTCTAATGAAGTCGGAAAAGCACTCCATGTAAAGCATCTATATCGATTTCTAAAGGAGTCTTATTTGATGAATGGGAACTTGAGAATCTCATTGGTGGTCGTGTGGATTTATTTGACCCTCTAGTAAGTTCATTTAACTAATAAGCTATACTACGCGTAACTCCGTACTATGTTTTTGATAAATTAACAAACTTTAACAAAACAAACATAATTAGTACTTACGTACTTAGATGGCAAACGAAAAGGATCTATTATCTACTACAGATCACGCATTGAAAATAATCTCAAGCACTTTTGTCTTTTGCGCTCCTTCTCCAATTCGCCACACTCAAATTTGACAACTTTTTAAATGCCTGGTCTTTTCAACGGAATTTTGACCGATTTCGTCCAGACAGATCGATCAATCTAATGCAACTGTTGTATTTTGATGCTTATGACCAGGTCGGTGTCAGTACACAATACATGTATTCGTGTGTCATAATTCATACGATGACGTTGCTCTCAGTCAGCTATGATGGCTCATTTATTTTTATTTTGTGAGTATTTCTCCCCAGGAGATTCCCAAAACTGTTTCATCCAGGATTCAGCTCCACACAGAGAGACAGGAATCTAATGTCTGACACAGTTGGTTTTTTGTTTCTTAAGGTTTTGTCAGTAAATTGATTTCTTAGTCTTAGTCTTCTTAGTTAGATAGTCACACATATCTGCAAGTAATACTTTTTTTCATAACCTTCAGGCTGATTGCATTAGTTTCGTTGAAGGCGGAGCCGAAGTAAATGAAATCATCCACCACTCCAAAGTTTACGCAGTATCCCTAACTAGTAAACGCTTTATTTGTTAAATTAACTCAGTTTTGTTCACGTTTGTTCACCAAATCCATTTATGTTATTGCAGTCTTCTCAAATAATCAACTTTGTTATTGCAGTTTGGCTGCAGTAACATCGCCCAGCTTTTTGGTAATAACGTCTATATCATCGGTAAACGCAAGTTGCACATGGCTCTTATTAAAGGTGGTACTAATCGTGTTAACTGCAATTTTTCTCATAATCAAAATCTTCTATGGCTTCATACAGTTTCCCCCCTTTTTATGTTGTCTTTTTCTTGGATCTTCTCTAGAAACTGCTGTATTGAAAATATCTGACAATTAGCTGATTTACTGTATCTAAAGCCATTCTGATAAGGTCCAATTAATTGGCTAGAGTAAGGTTTAGTCTTTCATATATCACCGCCAACAAAATCTTGTAAGTAAGAGGTAAAAAGCTAATACCGGAGTAGTTATTCGAAACATTGTGATCGTATTTTTCTAAAAACACCTTAAAATTTCAATTTTAAGGCATGTGTTCCTTGAGCCAAATAATTTTTTGGAACTGAAGTATGCTGATTATTATTCGCTCATCTCCGAAGTTCTGAAACAGTTCGGTGGCTTTGTAGTTTTTAAGCCATGATTCAGCTTTTCTGATGTCATTTTAGGTTTGTGCTCCGCAAACTATGCCATTGCCGGTAATTGGGGAGATTGGGGAAATGATTTTTTCATAATTGCAGCACACTCTGCAGGAGGGTAGTATTTTCAAACATCTTCTCTATCACAATAGTTCATTTCGTCCAAAAAACCTATATGGCTTTCTTCTCCTTAGAGTATTTCATCAAAGCATTCTAGTCCTGCCCATCGTGTCTTCTGGATAGTGGATATGATAACTTTACAATTTCTCAATGATATACTTCAATCGGATAAAGGTACTTCCTCCGTAGAGTGCTGACTTTGCCGGTACATATCATTAAGCAGTGATCCTTATGGCTTTTGCGGGTTTCTCAGTCTTTGGTCCGTTTCCTTATTTTTGAAAAGATGAAAAGAAAATAAAAGATGTATTTCAGTGGCCGTTTATGAATTAGAATTTCTCCATTCCCTATCAAAATAATAGTCGTTGCATGAATTTTTAATCCTCTAGAAGAAAATGCAAACTTTATATCAATTCATATTTTTATAAATGTCCAGAGTGAATAAACTTCAGCGAATGAAAGCAATTTGCAGCAAGCACAGAATTACTCCAGATTATTAAGTTTCGTCATAAAACCCACAAATTCCTTTGTATCCCATGGATGACATATGGGAGAGCTTCTCATATTCAGAAAGCTTGTACGCATTTAATGTTAGACTAAATGAAATGAATCAACAGTCCAAACGGTTTGAACTGCCACTATGTCTCAATTGGTATTAAGTAGTACAAAATTTGGTTCGCTACCAAATTATGCGTAAACTAAATGTATTGGGCAATGTGAGCAAAGTCGAAGTATTATATATAAGATATATAATCAAAAATGTTTGATGGGGTATCAACATAAAATTGACCAAAGAAAATATTGCTGACACTAACAAGTGTGCAACATTTAAAATAAGTAACAAGCGAAGTTAACATCATTTGATCGAAAACTGTTCTGCTGTTTCACCAATTTATGTGAACAGTATGCTTGTTAATAGTAGGTTTGCTTAATAATATCTTTGTAATAAATAATTAATCGTAAAACTTATCTAAATAATGCAAGCCGCTTTTTTAAACAACGCATTTCAACAAATAAGTGTTTGATTTAAATAAGAAGAGTGCCTTTTTGGTGCGCCTATTTAGCCAACTTTTGAAAAAGACCCTTCATCAGAATATTTCGTATATTTCCTGATGCGTGAAAAACCCCACTTCAATTTATTTGTAACCATGGAAAATATGTTATAGAAGCAAAGAAGATTTTTTTGGGACGCTCATCTGTCTGACGCCGAGACGTTATACCGTTCATGTCGATATCAACCAAAAGAGCGGACATAAATTGAAGACATTTTGAAGTAAGACATTTAACTGTTAAAATGCTATTAAAACAGATACATCTTCTCCTCCAAACTCCTTCATTATGTTTAAATAATCGTCCTCATCGACATTGATGTTGTATTAATTCTTGTGCCACCCTGTATTTTTAGCTTCAGATTTCCCAAGCAGTTATGTGGAATTCGGGCAAATTTGGCACACGTCATACGATTTTCCTAAGCAGGCGACTACAGAAAATTATAATTTGGTTTTTATTGTCTTTTAATTCAGATTATTTTTTAATAGGAAACGAGCGGTTTACTATGTCCCGTCTGGTACCAGTATATAACTGACTGCTGATGACAAAACTAACCTGTAGGTTTTTTGACACTCTCATTAATCAGTGTACGGTGAATCACGAAACGGCTTTGCCATGGATATAAAGTGAATATATTTATAAGTCAGTTGGCCTGACTGAAATTCCTGATCTAGTTTTATTCTAAACCCATGTAAAATATAAGGAGTAACCTGTAGTTTTACCTGCAGCCCACTCCATAGTAGGCAAACTATTGTATACATCAGATGTTGTCTTTTTGAATCCGGTTTAATAATTCTTTCCGTTTGATAGTTATTGATTAATAAATGTTCTATCACGTACGAAGTTCTTTACTATATTCTACTGTCCTATTTTGTACTGAGTGCCAATTTTTGAAGAAAATAATATTCAATTTTCTTAAATTATTAGCACAGCGTAGAACGTCGTGTCCCGTTTGCGCCTTTTACTTTTTATCTTAAACTGAAATTAATGACTTTTAATATAACCGCGTCATAACCAGTGATATATTGATTGCCCAGCACTTTTCGTTCCTCCTCATCGAGTTAAACATATCAATTTTCAATCGTCGCTCGCTTCACATTCAACTTGTCAATGCAACTCATTCACTTTCGGTATTATTTACCAGCCAATATCTGAATGAGTTTCAAAAATCAAATAGCAATTTCATGTACGCACATAGTATGAACATAGATTCAATATATCAATAGCTTGGAGCGCTTACACCATCACCATGCATGTTGGTGTAGGGATTGGATGAGAGCTTAGCCATGTACTAAACGACCACAGAGTGTCCAATAATAACTCCATGGCATAACATGATATGGACGAGTGTTTATATCTGGACAGTCTTCCGACAAAAGCAACCCCAGTGATGACAATCAGCAGCAGTGACAGTTGCAACAGAAGAGAATTCATTGGAGTGATGGGCAGGATTGCCATACTGGTGATATATCGTCAAATTAATTTTACATTTGAATACATTATAAAGAACTATTTGGCATGAACAAAAGTTTAAACCGCAGGAGAAGACACTTTCGACGCCACGTAAGTTAAGATCAAATTTGTTTAAAGGCTTGTTAAGGCGATTGAGCAACTTTCTGTTGGTTAGCTGGAAACCAATATCATTAAGGCTGTTCCATTGCTATTAATGCTAATTTGAAACGCTGTCTCTCAAAATCTAACAGTTTCGTTTTGTAATTTATACATAAAAACGAAGGACCGAAATAAATAATACATAATTTTCTATTAGATTAAGAGTTTTTACCTTATCGTAAGATTGTTTGAAGCAGGCGCGGCAAAAACATTTTCTTTTAAGTAAGAGCGTAGAATAAGAAATGGAGATAATTGAGGGGTTAGATACACCTATTTAGCCTTTGCCTTGATGGCATTGTGACATATTTTTTGTGATTAAGTTGGGACAATTGTCCTCTACACTGAGCGGAGTTTGGGTACAATACGTAATTTAGTTTGTTTACCGTAGTCGATCTAGTCAGTTCATCTCGAGTACTTTTCATAATGTACTTTCGATGATGAGCATATGTACTTATTTTATGTACGTTAAACTAAGAAGAAGAAGAATATTTCTCAAATTTTATATTTCAAAAGGAAAGGTGCCTTCAAAAGCAGTTGAGATGCGGCAGAAGATTTTCTCAATTTTGGGCTGCTGACAATGCCTTCTACGGAAACAAACATTTATAAAGAAAAGTGAAGTTGATGCCATTGCCGACCGACTAGTTCCGAAAAACCTGAATTTTTGAAGACATGTTATAAGGAATCAATTCCGATCCCTCATTCATAAAATGCAATATTACTGGTACAATCTTCGAAATGGCACCTTCCAACCGAAACCAAAAAAAAAAACGTCAAAGCTGATCAAAAGTTCAGGTATTGTTAACGGTTTCCTTTGATTAACGCTTAGATTTAACTGTGAATTCATGAATTCATAAATAAAAATAAATAAATAATATCTGGTCGTCATCGTCTTGGATTTTGCATTACGATAACACACCACTACGTTATCATACATCTGATGCAGACATTTTTCTCTTTCCGAAACTCAAATTTCCACTTTAAGGCTGTCGTTTTCAGTTAATATATATATAGGACAAAAAAAGAGAATTCGAACTGAAATCCCAACCACTGTTCTATTGAACAATTCACGTTCATTTTTGACAGAATATATGATGCTTTTTAAAGAAATTTCCAGGTAAAGTGAGCCGATGTCAACAGTCTGCGGCGGTGATGTTATTTTGGTGGCATTTTTTAGATCTGTGGTTTATTATACAATCAGTGATGCCAGAAGGTATGCTTGCTATCGCATTAAGCTTATTTTACGACAGATGCGATGTCCGTTCAAATCCGACTCTCCAATGGAACGCAAAGTCGGCATAGAGACGAGGCGTGTTGTGGAATGAAGGGCTATGTTAGCAGACAAAACTGTCTTATATGGGACGATGCCAATCAACACGAAGTTAAATCAAATTCACCCGAATTTATGTATAGTGTAAGCATAATGGCATAGATGGAAAATAATTTCGGTAATACCGCACACACAGCCTTTTTTATTGGCGTGTCCGATTTGGAAAACCCTTTATATACCACCAATGCAAACTTGTCCTGTCCAGAAACCTGTGAAATAATTTGTGTAATTCTACACGTGTCTTACGGTGCCTATGCAAATGCTGTTCTCTATCCTGGCTCTTTAGAGTGGCAAATCGGTATTAAGAGAGAGAGGGTTGTCAGATATTGTGAGTAGTTAGGGTGGATGATAAGTAAAACAAAGCACATTACATGTAGTTTTACTTGTTACCGAACTCATAATTGGTGCGTCGTTCATCATGAAGTGGTAACTGTTATTCATTTTTAAGGAGTTAGAAGTAAAAAATAAATAAAAGAAAGGTGTTGGGGCATCCCTTCTGAAAGAAGCTTTACAACAAAAGGCCGGCGAAATTGTCCCATATTCAATATTTATGTTATGTTCCACAAAATATTATGTATGGGAAATACCATAACGGTCGTGGCTTCCTATGCTCATATCTACCTATATTCTTCAATTGCCCTTCATCCAACTTCAGAACGCATTGCATTCTCACGCTCTGGCTGCAATTCCTTTCATTTTGGTCTACTGTTAAAGTTTGGCAAACTTGAGTAAAATCGATCAAAGTACAAATTTCATATTTTGGCTAGCATAGTCAGTCTTTGGCATATCTTTCTTTCGATTGCATATCTTTCTTTCGATTGCATTAAATTTAGTATAACATAGTACGAAGCTTGCATTTATTGAATTTAGTTCTTAGAATCCAAATTGATTTTTTTATTATTTGTTTACTGTTATCACAGCAGGTAAAAATATTTATGTACAAAAGTTTGAGATTTTACGTAATGTATTGCAGCAAATTTGAACTAAAGTATGCAGTAAAGCTACATTTAGATATTTTACGACATTTTGAGACAAAAAGGTAGCAAAAAATCTTGTAATATTTAGAGAAATTTTAAAAGAATATGTTTATAGAACTTCCGAGAAATTGAAAAATATAATTAATTTTATAAATTATGATGATGAGCATTTTGTGATTGTAGTTATCATGTAAATTATTAGCAAAATATCCCCGATGTAGACAATGTATTATCTACAGGTTTTTATTTTGAATAATTTGTAGTTTTTTGAGGTTTGTCTTTGAAGTGCATGGATACCAAATTTATTGTAAATAAGCGTTTTATTTTCAGATTTTTATTTAACAATAGAAATAACGCTCTCCACACCCAATCGCCTTTGCACATACGAGTATGTAATTAATATGTTTAGTAAAGTTCTATTTTTGTCAAAATCTATGCCTAAGTATTTCACTGAATCTTGTAGATTTATGGTAGTATTAAGAACTGTAAGCGGCTGTGTTGGGGGGGTTCTCCTGGGTGATTTGTTAAAAGAAAATATTATTGCTTGTGTTATATTGTAGTTAATTTTAATTCTCCAGTGCTCAAAGTTCTTTTGACCTGCCAGCAATGTTTGTTTTATTCTTTTAATTATGTGTTGGACACTTTTCCGCTAGTTATAATAGCAGAGTTGTCGGCATAAAATGCCACTGATTAGTTTTTGTTAGCTTTGAAGTCGACTTGTAGTACTCCAGCAGGAATCGCTCTCAAAGTCGATACTCCTTCGTTAATGCGTACAGAAAATACTCTGTTATATAAAAAACTCTTGAAATTTTTCTACAGGTGGATCGGGAATTTAAATTCATTTAACTTGAAGATGATTCCACTATGGCAAATGGAGTCAAACACTTTTTTAATGTCTAGCAAAATTACTGCCCTACTTTTTCTATCTCGTTTGTTCTCCAGTATTAATTTCTGTACTCTTTTTAATTGGTGAATTGTCGAATGACCCCTTCTGAAACCGAATTGATGTTTATGTATTACATTGTTTTGATATGCAAAGTTGTTTATTCTGGCCAATATGATCTTTTCAAATATCTTATTGATGATCTTATAATGCAAATTGATTACATCGTGCAAATTAACCAATTTACTAATTTTATTGTACATTAATTCAAAGATATATTTGATAAGACTGTGAAGGACTGTAATTTCTTTGCAATATTTTATTGAGAAAATAATTTTCACAGATTTATCTGATTTAATGAACTTTCTTTCCGTAATTTGCCTGTAAAGTTCATTTTATGAAAAACGATATTAACAGAACAAATTTTTCATCAAACTTAAAACTATATAACAGCTTTTCTTCATTCTTGGATCTCCAATTGGACCTCATTATAACTCAAATTTGGGTAACATTTTAGATAATATGTTTTAATAAAAACTAATTCAATATACAAGTTTACAAGGCTAACATCAGCACACTGGATAAATAAAAAAATATAATATATAGTATTTGAACTTCCAAATACAATGCAGCCGGTGGCCCCAATTTGTTGTTTGTATTTCAGAATAGGGATTCATGTGTTATTGGAAAAACTCAATTCGTCCGTTACAATTTGCCAGTAGGAATTTTCCCCATTTGTATTGAAGATAGCTGAAGGGTGTATAATTATCAGATTGAGATGATTAATCTAAAACAAAGGCGAAAATATGAATCAGCTAATTTGCATGAAAGCACCATAACGCTGAAGATTAATTAGTCCAGCTGCAATCCTCTAATAGGATGCAGACATGAAATTAGGGTGCGCAAAGTTCTAGAAGTAAATGTTTCAAAAGTCGTGATGGAAATGGTACACATTCTATTAAAACAGTAAGAGAAATTACGTTCAATAAATATAAAATATTTATTATTCATTCAAGTTTATTGCTTCCCTTTTAAAGTAGGTCCCTTAAGAAATAATACACGTATGCCAATGAATAATCCAACACTTTCTAAACGAATTTCCAAACGAATTTCAGAAGACTTCAATCCGTGTCGAGAATTCAGATTTGTGTCCTCCATCAAATGCAAATGGCAATGTATTTCATATTCAAAACAATGTATAAAATGATACAAATTGACCGGCGTAACATATAAAGTTCGGATACTCTAATTAACATTGCCGATGTTAACTTCAGTTCAAGACGTTTTTAACTGACCTCAGCGAGGCAAATCTTCCACTTTTGAATGTACTGTTCCACTCATATACACCTATTTTGTATTTACAGTAAGCTTTCTATAAAATTTTCATATGAGACGGACTGACAAAATCGAGTGCTAAACTAAATGACAGATCGCTTCCAAACTTCATTACGGGGATAATTGTGTCAACTTATCGACAAATAGAATTTTGGCGTTGTCCCTGAGTGGATTTTTTATATGGCCGTCTTCAGACATTTTTTTTCACATGTATACATCAACTTGAAATTTACTTAAAATTTTGCCATTTTTCGCCACCTCTGGCAACCCTAATAGTGACAGATTAATGGCCGTTATGAAAGAAGTTAGATGGCAAAGGATACACAGATAAAATGATAGTTTAACAAAAAGCGGTAATGGAAATTAGAAAATTGGAAAGATATAAGAGCCAAAGATAAATGAAAAAAAAAAAATAGCTTAAACTTACATTGTTTTCCATGACGTATGTTTTCCATATGTCCATCATGCTATGTTTGCAATTCAAATGATTATCATTTTTTGCGCATATTTGAATCCACCTTTGATATCGGAATCATCTCTGTGAACGTGCTAGTAAGGAAGCAGAAGACAGACATATAATTTTCGTTGCGAACAATAAGACATCAGAAGATAAGCGCGTCTTTGCAGTTGTTACATTTTTACTGACCTCATCTAATGTAATGTTAATAATGTTCT